>JADBJO010004301.1:79527-99527 GCA_016801955.1 Conus betulinus | reverse complement strand
AGAGAGAGAAAAAAAGAGAATGCGTGCGTGCGTATTTGCTCGCGCGCCGCGCGCGCGCGCGTGTGTGTCTGTGTGTGTGTGTGTGTGCGTGCGTGCGTGCTTGCGTGCGCGCGCGTGTGTGTGTGTCTGTGTATGTGTGTGTCTGTGTGTGCACCGCGAGCGCATTCGTATATTTAACATTCTTGTTTTAGCTATGCGTGTGTGTGCATGCGGCGTATTTCAATGCGGCGCACGCGTGTGTGTGTGTCTAGGCGTATGTATGTGTCATTTCTTCCTCGTTTGTGTGATATACTTGGTATTCCCTCCCTCCCCTCGCCGTCCCCCAACCTCCCCCCTCCCTCTCCACGCCTTGCTGTGTCCCCATCCTTGTCCTTTCTCATCCCCTCCTCCATCCCCTCCCCCATGTATGGATATACCTATGACACCAAGAATTATATCTAAAAAAAAACAAACAAACAAAAAAGCAGTTGAATTCTCTGGAAATGATATGATAATCAGAATCATGTCCCACCACAGGCAATGCTTGAGAGGTTTGCACCAAAAACACTCCCGGGCGGGTTAAACCTGGACTGGGGGGCAACAATTCTAGTCCCAGGCAACGGTAGTAAGGGTCACGTTTCTGGTTTCACGCTTGTCTGTCAGCTTGTTCTCAGCATGGGGAGAAAAAGCTCTCAACTTCAAACCCCCCCTCCTCCCCAACTCTTAGCCCCCCCCCCCCCCCCCTTACCCCCTCCTCCCTCTCCTCCTGCCCCAACCCTCCTCCGAACCCTGAGTCCCACCTATCACTGCCTTCACCCCCCGTACCATCTTTGGACCACACAGTAAGTTGCCGTCGTTCCTCTGTCTGTCTGTCTGTCTGTGTCTGCCTGGCTCTGTGTGTGTGTGTGTGTGTGTGTGTGTGTGTGTGTGTGTGTGTGTGAGAGAGAGAGAGAGAGAGAGAGAGAGAGAGAGAGAGAGAGAGAGAGAGAGAGAGTGCGTGTCTCTGTGTGCGTGTGCGTGCGTCTTCATGTGCGTATATGCCTCAATGTATAACTTGCGCGATTACACTTGGAGAATGTACAAGACACACACACAGTGAGCGAGAGCGAGAGCGAGCGAGAGAGAGATAGAGATCCGAAAACTTCAAAGAACGTACAGTGGTCCGTCGTAGAGGAATTTGTAGGTAAACACGTTTCATTCTTGTGTACGTACGATGTCCTATTGCATTCACTATGCCGAGTTGAAATGGCATAAAACGCTTATACGCACGCAAGCGAGCAAGCAAGAGAGAGAGAGAGAGAGAGAGAAGAGAGAGAGAGAGAGAGAGAGAATCCGACAGAGTCGACAGACAGTCGGACAGACAAAGACGAGGGAGAGAGAGAGAGAGAGGATGGGAGAGAGAGAGAGAGAATCTGACAAAGTCTGACAGACAGACAGTCGGACAGACAGACAGAGACGGATCGACTGTCACTGGAACAGACAGACCCACGCTGAAAGCGACACAGACAAACAGGTGAGAAGAAATCAGGCGACGTGGGAAGACAGCCCGCTGGAGTTGGCGACTGGGGGGGGGGGGGGGGGGGGGGAACGGGGGGGGAAAAAAGGAATAGAGAAAGGGAGGGGGAGAGAGACATGGGGAAGAGGGGTAGTACAAGCCAGTGCGGCAGGGGGGGTGCGGGGGCAGATCAGAGGACAGTGCGGAAGGGGGGGGGGGGGGGGGGGGGGGAGGGGAGGGGAGGGGCTGGGGGGGGGAGGGGAGGGGCTGGAGGGGGGGGGGGGAGAGGGGCAATGTCAGCCGTCAACAAGCGGAACACCAAAGCCAATCAGCCAGCTGATGACGGCCTCTTTGGTCACCTCCCAGAACACTGCCCTCGCTGGCTGGACCGGCCTCAGAGTCGGCATACCACCACACGGGGGCTTTAGACAGGGCTGATAGCTCACATTTCTCACATGGGGGTCCCCCACCCCCACCCCCTTCGGCCCTTCTCCCTATGGACTTTCACCACGTGAAAAGACGATATTCTCGACCTTGGCATCCTAACATTTTAATGTCAGGAACGAAGTAGGGATGAGTATGGTTTGCACTAGTGGGAACAAAGCAGACGTGAGTATGTTCCATTAATGGAAACAATCTACGGATAAGTCTGTTAAATTAATGGGAATAAAGTAGGAATGACAGTATTACATTAATGGGTACGAAATAGGAAAGAGAATGTCACATTCATGGAAACAAAAACGGGGACGAGTATGTAACATTAATGGGAACGAAGAAGGCATTAATTTGCTACATTAATGGGAGAACAAAATAGGGATGAAAATGTTATATTAATGCAAAAAGATATGGATGAGTAGATGACATTAAAGGGAACTAAATAGGGATGAATATATTACATTGACGAAAACCAAATAGGATGAATACGTTACATTCATGGGAACAAAATAGGGATGAGTACGTTACATTCATGGGAAGTAACTACGGATGAGTAGGTTACACTGGCGGGCTTTCTTCATGCTCTAATAGGACAAGTTCACCCTCCGGTTGTAGACTTTGGTAAGCAGCTTACATTAATAGGCTTTGCGAACGTCCCGTGCGTTGAAAACGGCAAATTTACCTCCCACTGGTAGACTGGGGTCAATGCGTGTGTGAACTCTTTATGCAAATAATCTTACCGACATACCTATTCTCAAGAAAATCCAAAACACTTCTCGTTCACTACAATCAATCAGCCTTTTCAAGTTCATCACGAGCTGACTTTCTGAACTATTCCCACTAAGCGTACTACATAGGGGAGGAGGGAGGCTTTTGCTTTGGTGAGCTCTTTGAGCGATGCACCGTTACTGCTGAGGTGAACAACAAGAAAGAAAAACAGGATCTTTAAAAAGACAAACCCTGGCGTGATTAATTCTCACCATTCACGTCCCTCGCCCTCCCTCCACTCCACTTGTCTTTTTTCGTTATTTACACGACAGTAAAAAAAAAAGAGGCAGAGGAGATCCTCTCCCCACATTTCTGTTTTTCATCCAGATGCTCGTTTTCCTCGTCAAGCCCATCTCTCCTTCTCCCAGGCTGCCTTTATCAAGGGGAACCTGCTGGAAGGCAATGGCGAGGAAAAAATAGGATTGGGGTTGTAATGGGGATGATGGGGAAAGTGGGGGATGGGGTATGGGAAGAGATGTGGAGAGGGAGTGTGAGGGTTGTGGAAGTGACCTCGACCTACTTGCTTGGGCATTTCTCCCAAACGTGGCTTTATGGAGAAATGGTTTAAATTTGGAGCGAAAAAAAAAAAAGGTTTTTATAAAGAAAAAGGAAAACAAAAATACCAAGGTTATAAAGCTTTCCCCTTCAAATCCCACCTTCCATCTTGCTAAGCCCCATCGTGCGGACTTCCTTCGCTACGTTCATGGGCCAAAGGACCTGCGGAGATCGTCTTTTCCCTGTGCTTGTTGACGGGAAAAACGGCGGCCATAGAGGGTAGATCTCCAGCCGGGTGACGGCCCATTAAAGGGGCACATCAGGTTTTACACGTTCGGTAACGCATCACTGTCTCCCCACTTTCCTGCCAACAAAAACGACCTGTAAAACCCTCCCCGTCTCATCCTTCACTTCCTGCCCTGGCCCATCTGGGGCTCTACAAAACAAAATTCTGAAGTCGGAGGAGAGAGAGAGAGAGCGAGAGGAGAGAGGAGAGAGAGAGAGGGAGAGATGGGAGAAGGAAGGAGAGGAGAGGGGAGAGATGGAGAGAGAGAGGAGACAGAAGAAGAGAGAGAGAGAGACAGACAGACAGAAGAGGAGAAAAGGAGATGAGAGAGAGGAGAGGGGGGACAGAAAAGAGGAGAGAGAGAGAGAGAGGGGAGAGAGAGAGAGAGAGGACGAGAGAGGAGATGAGAGAGACTTGAGAGAGAGAGGAGAGCGAGAGAGGGAGAGGAGAGAGAGAGGAGAGAGAGAGAGAGAGCTCTTTCCAATTCACTTCTTCGTTTTATCCATTTTCTCCCCCTCCGCCAAAGTCCCGTAGCGGGGTCCATGAAAAAAAGCGCGGAGGTGCAAAAAGGATGTCGGCAAATGTTTGCACGGACTGAATTGAGCGCCACCTTCAGGTTTTGTCCCCCAGTGTCGGTTAGTGACAGAGCCTTTATGTGGCAGCTCGCCCGACCCGCCGCAGGCAGGCGTTGACAGATGAGGCGTTGATTGTGTTGACGGTGGCGCTGTTTTCAAAGCTGATCGCCGAGCCCGGGTCTATCGGCAACACAGGGAGAATAAAACCCGACAGCAGTATGAACATCCGTTTCTCTGTCCATTGCGGTTTTTAGCCGCCTGTCCCACGGATCGGGCTGTTCCGAAAAGCCGTCTCCTGTCAAAAAGGGGGGAAAAAAATAAAAACACTGGAATGGAAAGAGTTCTTTCACTTTGCACAGCTCTACGACCGACGGTACGTGTGTTTGTATGACACACTGGGATCAATGTCTCCGCTCAATGTCAAACCCGCTCCCTCTCTTGTCTACGGGGTGTCTGCTGGTTGCATTGCATGTGAATCGTAACAAAATATCGACAACATCGAACTATGAGAAAAGCAACAAGAAAAGCAAAAAAAAGAATCCCCCAAAACGAACAATTCAATATCGAGAAAGGAAAGGAAAACTCCAATACTCTTTGAATCCCCACACCCGAGACAGCAAGGCAGTGATACTACTGTCTTTTTTTTTTTTCCCTCACTTTCTGAAGTGTTCATCAAACGTTTAATATATATATCATGCTTCAATGAAACCCTTGCGAACAAACATGCAATTTGGCGACTGGGATTATTCGCTGCTGAGCGTCACACAAGGTGAAAGGGACAATGTTCTGACCATCCTCGTCTCTCTGCGGAAGTCTCAGCATCCTCTGCAGAAGAATCACGTTCCTCGTCTTTACTGCTGAAATCTCAACGTTCTCATCCTTCCCGTACACTTCTTAACATTCTTGTCTTCAGTGCAGATGTCTCACCAATCTCGTCTTTCTTGCAGAAGGCTCAACATTCTCGTCTTTCCTGCAGACGTTTCTAGTTTTTCGCGTCTTTCCTGCAGAAGTTTCAAATTTTTCGTCTTTCCAGCAAAACGCTCAACATTCCCGTCTTTCCTGGAGAAGTCTCAGAATGTTCGTCTTTCCTGCGTAAGCATTCATATTCTTGCTTTCCTTCAGAAGTCTCACCATCCTCGTCTTTCCTGCAGATCTCTAAACATTCTCGTCTTTCCTGCAGGAGTCTCGTAATCCTCGTCTTTAGTGTCGAGGTCATAAAATGTGATGCGCTCATTCCATGACGTCAGCAGATTCTCGGGAGCATCTTTACAGCCGTCCAGTACGACCCGATCCCAGCATCCTCTGCATATTTTGATGACATCGATAAACGGCATCCCTGCTTTCATCAAGCCGCCCCATCAACCGTCTTTCAATCACAGGAAGTGGGCCATGGAAGAGAGGGGGTGGAGATGGTAAGTGGGGAGAGAGAGAGGAGGGCAGATGAGAGTTGGAGGGAGAAAGGAGGAGTGGAGGGGGGGGGGGGGAGGTATTGGGAGGGGAGTGGTAGGGCATGCCGTTCATAGGGCATGCCGTTCATATCATCTTTTTGTATGGTCTGCAAGAGCCGAGCTAGAGAGATCAGCGGCACATGGACTCTATCGGAAATGAGATGTCACTCAATACAGTTTATATGGTTCTACGTTAACTCTCTCTCTCTCTCTCTCCTCGCCATCTTTAAAGCGGAAAAGCTGCGCGCAGCCGCTTCACACACACACACACACACCACACACACACACACACACACACACACACAGACAGAGAGAGAGGAGAGAGAGGAGAGAGAGGAGAGAGAGAGAGAGAGAGAGAGAGAGAGAGAAAAAAATCACCAAATGTGTTGTTCCACACAGAACGCATGTGTGCATTACACCCTGGCAGAAAATGGGCATTTCCTGCACGTTTGTCACTGTATAGCTTCCTCCCCCCACCCTTCTCTCTATATATACCATATCTCACGCGTCTTCCCACATTCTTCTTCTCTCTCTCTCTCTCTCTCTCTCTCTCTCTCTCTCTCTCTCTCTTCCCTTCCCTGCCATTAAAGCCCCCTCCCCTTGGCTACTCTCTCTCTCTCTCTCTCTCTCTCTCTCTCTCTCTCCTCGTCACCAACCCATTCTTTGGAGCAGTCAAAAGAGAGAGAGAGAGGGGAAGAGGCATTTGCAGGAGAGAGAGAGAGAGAGAGAGAGAGAGAGAGAGAGAGAGAGAGAGAGCGAGAGGAGAGAGAGAGAGAGAGAGAGAGAAGTACAGACACGGAGAGACAGAGAGTGAGAGAGAGAGACAGACAGACAGAAAGACAGAGAAAAAGGGAAGGAGGAATTTGAAAAGACAGCACGAACAAACTCCGTCAGGCGGACGTAATTCCCCTCTCAAACGCGGACCCCCCTGGCCGACTCGGGGCCTCAATCTTCATTGAGCGCCTCCCCGTCACCCACAAAAGGGCGCGTTACTCTGACCCCTTCCGCTTGACTGCGCTCCCCAGCTCCCTGTTTATGAAAGCATTCGGGTGTCAACAGACGTACATCTCAAACGTTGGGTGAATTAAGAAAAAAAAAAAAAAAAGAAGAAAAAAAAGAAAAGAAAAGAAGAAAAAGGAAAGAAAGAAGACGGTGGGGAGGAAAAAAAAAAAAGGGACAACCGGAAGGGGGGTGTGTGTGGAGGGAGGAGTAGAGGGTGGTGGGGAGGTCACCAATTGTCTGTGACGACTTCATCTGGCTGTGCTTTCGTCACCTGCCTGCTAACTTGTTTGCTCGTTTGCTCGGCTTTAGTTGCTTGCATGTTTGGGGGAAAGGGCGAGTGTGGAAGGGGTGGAGGGTAAAGGTGGTGGGGTGGGGGTGGGGGTTGGGAGGGAGATAGATGTGCAAATCCATCAATGAGCAGGTGCGCGTCTGAGTGGGAGAAGATGATGGTAGGGGTGGGTCGGGGGAGGGGTGGTGGTGGGGTATTATAACAACAAAAGAAAAAAGGAACAATGTGGCAGTGTGGACAAGAAGTGTAACCACTGTCACTTCGTACTGTCCATATGTTACAGCTGTTACATTTTCGTCCAGACGGCTGCATTGCTACATTTGTTTGGAAGGGGTTGTGGCAGTACCTCTTGCTCACCATGTTGGACTTTCACCACCTACTCGCTATTTATGCTTGAACTTCAAAACCTGGGAATGTGGACGACAGTGAATCTTATAAACCTGGGAATGTAGACGACAGTTTGATCTTATAAACCTGGGAATGTAGACGACAGTTTGATCTTATAAACCTGGGAATGTAGACGACAGTTTGATCTTATAAACCCGGGGAATGTTGACGACAGTTTGCTCTTATAAACCTGGGAATGCCGACGACAGTTTGAAGTTAAAAGAAAGAATAGGAATTCAGACGACACTTTGAAAGCCTTGGTATGCAGACGACAGTGTGAACGTACAAAATATCTGTCCGTTTTGCCGGGATATCTGCGACGTTTCCATTCTCCACATAACTTGGCTCCGCACCTTGGGCACGTGCATCATCCAGTATCATCAGCGTTTCTTCGGCCCACTGGGGTCATTCAGTGTGCACGAGGCTGACGTCATCCTGGATTCCAGAGGATCAGATGTAATGCCGTCTTCCTGCCAGCACAGCTAAATCCCTCTCTAACTCCCCCCCCCCCCCCCCCCCCCCCCCCCCCCCCGAACAAGATGGATGGAAGCAACTATCCTGGTGAATATTTAGCGTCGCCCAAGAAACCAGTCAGATTCTGGCAGCCACAGCCTGAACAAAATGCAAAGGAGCTCGCAAAGAACGTTATCACTAGAGCACCAGCCCCTAAACATTCGCGGGCTGTAGCAACTCTTGGTTATACGTTCTTCTCCCAAAAGCCGTAATAGGGAAATTCTTCCACAGCTAATTGCAGTTTAGGCTCACTGACGATGACAGGCGACCATATACATGTTCTGCGATTTTCCCACAGCCCTGGGAGGGAGAGAGAGAGAGAGAGAGAGCCCAGCTCTGGCGAGGGCGTCGTCCCCACGGCCCATTAGCCCCTTTCAGCATCGACCAGGGGTAAGCCTCTGCAAATAAATGGGTGATCTAAATTCTACCCATCGACCACGATCTCCTGGGAACTCGCCTCGCTCGGCGCCCCAGTGCCTAGCCGCAGAGGTGGGTTGAGGGGGGGAAGAGGAGAGTAGGAGAGGGGAGGGGGGGGGGGGGGGGGGTGTCTTAAAAGGGGCATACAACTCGAGCCACGGAGAGAGAGGAATTGAAAAGCAGTAGCGCGTGAACTGCAAGGGGAGAAGGTTGTGTCTGCGGGGAACGGCGTCCGCGGGGTGCCCCTCGCCCAATGAGGGGGGAACAGAGCGGCGGGTCCCTTACCTGCCTGTCGTTAATGTGTCGGCCTAATCCCTCGGCCAGCTGGCTGACAACCCTGTGCCGACGCAACAAGCTTCTGAAGGTTGGGGGAAAAAAAAAAAAAAAGAGGGGGGGGGGGGGGGGGGGGGGGGGGGGGGGGGGGGGGGAGGTGTTGGAAAGACTGCGACACCCGGGGTGTGGAGATATCCCTCACCATTCCTTTCTCCACACACACACACACGCACGCACGCACGCACGCACGCACACGCGCACACACACACGCGCACACACACACACACACACACACACACACACACACCTTCCGCTAATGTTCTCTACCTCTGTTACCATCTGCATCTCCGGTGTTCCACAATGGCATCCCCCCACACCACGCACCCCTTCCCCCCACCTAGGGAAATGGGTCTCACATTTCTGTGACCCCCACCCCACCCTCCCACCCCAAAAGTCGGGGCTTGGTCATGACTACCTTCTAACGGCTCCACAAGGCCAACAAAGCCTTCATTACAAGAGCATGTCAAAGGAAGTTCGTAACACCGCGGCAAAAGGGACCGATCGACGGTCCGACTCCTTGACTTCGCTCTTGTCAATAATAACAGTGTCATAATGTAAAGGCCCAATGCAGTGTATCAAGTTTTCAGAGCGCTGCGAATCCGATTCCTTCTCAACATACATCTAGTTGCAAAGTGAGACGACTGCTGGCGGAAATCTAAACAAATCTAAATGGAATGTTAGCGAACCGCCAAGAGAAACGTGGACAAACGAGTCACAAGACAACTTCTGTTGGCATTCTTACTAAACAGAATCAAGTACCGTCCCTAATCCGTTTCAGGCAGTTGTCGCTGATAGATAGTAAGTGTGCTTTTCTGATTCAGCTAACACTCTCGGAACTTGCAACAGGCAAAGGGAAGCAGCCCCTATTCAGTCTCGGTTACCTGACGCAAGCAAGGTACAACACAGACGAGGACACAGCAGACCTGGCCTCTGGTTTCACAGGCGAGGGAGGAATTGCCTCCACCCAGCGGGAACCTCCACGCAGACCTGAAGCACCAGTCCCAGCTATTAACCCACGCCATGCAATCACCAGGCGGGAAGCGCGCGCCTCTTGTTTGTACAAGAGGACGACCATTGGGTGTCAGGGCTCCGAGGCTTCTCACGTGCTGCAAGGAAAAAACACTTCCTCCAGGGGCCGTGGCTTTCCGCTGAAGAGCGGGGTAAACAATACCACAGGAAAATAAACACGGCAAAAGAGAGAACACGCGATATATATATAGAACTGACGGCGTGAGATGAGCCCCCAGGAGGAGAGGGGAAGTCTTTGAGGCACGAGGGTTGGGAGGAGATTGATGGCGCAGATGACCGAGTACCACGCGAATATTCGTTCCGTCAGAGGGGTCAGGCTCTTCGCTGGAGTGATGGGGAAATTATACCTTAGGGAAAAAAAACTAGGTAAGAAGTCAAATCCCGACAAAAAGCAAAAGCAAAATAAAACAAAAACTGATTTAAGCAAGATGAATACGAGGGCGCAAGATTTGTAAATGGCGAGGTCTTTAAAGCAAGAAAAAGCGAAGATGGCTACTTGTAAAAATAAAGCAAGAAAAAGAGAATGGTAACGAGGTAGGAGGAGGAGGAGGTAAGAAGAAAGAAAAGAAGAAGAAGAAGAAGAAGAAGAAGAGGAAAACTGAGTAGGAGGAGGAGGAGAAGGAGAAGGAGGAGGAGTAATAAGAAGAAGACGTTGATAATACGATGTTGAAAGAAAAAAAAAGAGAACAAGCAGTTACCGTGCATACTGCAAAATGTGACCAAAGCCACGTATTCGTCACTGGTAAAAACAAGAATAACAACAAAAACAACAGAACCAACCAACAAAACAAAATGTTACCCCAGCGACGCCATCATTGTCTGTCCCTGGCTGTGCCCCCCCCCCCCCCACACACACACACACCACAACACAAGCCCTCGACCGAAAGCCTCACACGAACATGGAATCTTAACCTTAACCTTTTATACAGCGGTCTCTTTCAGAAGACGAACTGCCGCCCTCTAAGGGTTTCGTCTTTCGCGCAATAAAAAAGCTTTCATGAGCGCCTGTTTGACCAACAGTTTGGTTTTTTTTTTCTGTTTGGGGCTTGTTGATACCAGGAGGGAAAAAGACGGAGGGGGGGGGGGGGTTGTGTGTGTGGAGGGTAGGGGGGGAGGTGTTGTGTTGTGGTGGGAGGGGTTTGGGGAGGGAAGGGGGGGTGGGGGGGGGAGCGAGGGGGGCAAGTGGGAACCAAGTGACATCCCATAACTGCTGTATGCATTTCGGTTGGGACGTGTTAGGAATTGAGGGATAGGAAGACGAAGGAGACCAGACGGGCGAGGGGAGAGGATGGGGGGAAGGGGGGTGGGGGGGGGGGGGCGGGTGTGGGGGGTTGGGGGGGGGGGGGGGGGGGGGGGGGGGGGGGGGGGAGGCATCTGGGGGGGGGGGGCAGGTTTCACTATCTTGGGGTCCAAGCAGGTCTTAAATCCTCGTGAAGAGCACAGCTGCATGCTTGAAAGAAAGAGAGATTGATTTACTCTGATGTATGGACTTAAAGTCTTTATTCCCGAGCGTAATAGAAAAGCATAGAGCAGCAGAGAGAGAGAGAGAGAGAGAGAGAGAGAGAGAGAGAGGATGAACTGACAACAGACAGACAGAAAAACAGCCAGCCAGCCCCACCAATCAACACAGGACAGGCAGCCATACGACTCGTCCCCCGGTTTCCACGTCAGTCCCCACTCCTTCAACCACACCTTCCCTACATTTCCACCCCCCACCCCCCACCCCCCCCCCCAGACATATAGTGCCAACTATTTCAACAGGCTCCACAAGAACACTCATCCGATTCCAACAATCCCAGGACGTTAGCAATCCCTGATTTCTCACCTCCCTACCCCCCACCCCCCCCCTGATCTCCTCCTTCTTCCCCCCCAGTCCCCCCCCCCCCCCCCCCCCCATCCCCCCACATCCCCACCCCTCCTATCCCCAGAACAGCAGCGCCCAACAGGAAAGTCGAACCCGTGGTTCCAGCGGTCCTTATCTTTCCTGTTTCTCTCGCGGCGGCGACGATCGAAGGGGAGAGACATCGGATGTCAAAACTGGCGATTAGCTAAATTTAGCTATGTGTAAGAAAACAGGGTGCAGAAAACCTTCTTTTCTTTTTCATTTTTTTTTTTTTCAAACGGATAAGTGGAAACATGGAGCACAGATTTGGACAGTTCCTGCTTCGTGTTGCTCGGGTGGTCTCAGCCATAGAATGAAAATCCTCTGTCCGTTCGTCCCCTACATCACAACCACCCACTCACGTTTTTTTTTTTTTTTTTTTTTTTTAAATGCTGACATTTGAATGTCTGGGGTTTGGGGGGGAGGGAGAGAGGGGGTGGGGTGGGATGGGGGTGGTGGTAGAGGGGCACACTGCCAAAGAGTGAATATGGGAGCTGTCCTCCTACTCAACTGGCACCACTCTTGTCCTGGATTGAAACTTTTGTGTTGGAAAGAGAGAGAGAGAGAGAGAGACGAGAGGAGAGAGAGAGAGAGAGAGGAGAGAGGAGAGACAGACAGACAGACAGACAGACACACAGAGAGAGACTGAGAGACAGAGAGAGAGATAAAAAAAAAACCCAGCAAGAAACAAAAGGCAGGGAGACAGCCAGCCAGCCAGCAACAGAAAGAGAGAGGCGGACAAAGAGACAGGCAGGCACACACAGATTTTAAAAAGAAACAAACATGCGAGAAACAAAAGACAGAAGACAGACAAAAATGACTGTGACTCCACTACGGGTTTTCCAGCCCATTCCCAAGAGCTTCAAATGACTTTCCTCCTCACCATCATCTCCACACAACGGCGCTAAAAACTGCTCATCTCCGCTCTGGCTCCTCATCAGAGCCCAAGCTCCCCACTCCCTCAACCACCCCCACCCCCACTTCCCCCAGATATCTCCCCTTCTCAACCCCCCCCCCCCCCCCCCCCCACCCACACCTCTGTCCTTACGCGTGTTTTGTCAACTCAGCGCGTGCTAGACCGGAAGACGATCTTGATCCGCGCGTTCCTTATCTCTGCCCTTCGATCCGGGCGGAATCGATGGGAACGGACGCTGCCCGCCCTGTGATGTCAATACCGGCGATTAGCTAACTTCAACGAGGCTCGTTTTTTTTTTTTTTTTTTTTTTTTTTTTTTTTTTTTTTAAACAGCCTTGTGGGGTGGGGGGTGGGGGTGGGGGGCTCCACTACACTTGTTGGATGTACCCCCCCCCCCCCCCCCCACACACACCTCCTGAGTTGGTCGAGCCTGATGTGAATCCTCCCCCCTTCTAACGGTGACTACACACACGCCTGTAATGTCACCACATATACATACACACACACACTCACACACACACGGGGGGGGGGGGGGGGGGGGGGGGGGGAGACACTGCTACACTTGTACACTTTGTGTGATGTGCTCCCCCTAGCTCCCTGAGTTGGTCCAGCCCAAAGCCAACTCCACCCCCCCCCCCTCCCTCCCCTCCTAACTGTGCCTACACACGCGCCAGTAAATGTTCAAGATTAAAACTCAAAACGAAGGACACTCGATCGTTGTAAGAGGAGAAATTAGGTCCTTTTGAGGACAAAGATGGAGGGAACTGCTAACGCAAATTCTATGTCTGATATTGAGAGAGAGAGAGAGCGAGAGAGAGAGAGAGAGAGACAGAGGACAGACAGACAGACAGACAGAAAGAGAACGGAGAGAGGACAGTGATTTCACGGAGTTTAAAACGTTTTTATTTTCTTTTCACTCCAATTTCTTGAAAAGTGATATGGCAATACACTCTAAGGTTAATCCGGCAATAAACTGGCTTCGGACTGTCGTCTTTTTTGTTTTCAACTGGTGAGACACATCTCCCTCACGTTCAACTTTTCTGCTCCTGCCTTCACTCATTAGCGTTGAATTTAGAGAACGCCGAACGCAACGACGTGAGCCTAATAATATCCAGGGGTGGCAAATCGGGGGGGGGGGGGGGGGGGGGGGCATTAAGATCGATGACACCGCTCACCAGTCGGCGAGCGACCGTGGGACCTGAAACGGGAAAAAAAATTATTATTTTGATGTCCTGTGGGCAAGTGCCCTCTGATGTACAAGCCAAGATGCTCCGAGCAGAGAGAGAGAGAGAGAGAGAGAGAGAGAAGCAGAAGACGGTAGACAGAAACTTGTTTGGCGTGTCAACCTCGAAAGGAGGGGAAAACCCCACTCGCGTGTTTTGCGAGAAAACTGGATTGGGTGTTTAGCTTGGTTTAGAATCAAGTGGTCAAAAAAGTGTTGTCACTGCGAAGGTTTCTTGACGTCAAAGTTATTGATGCTTGTCGGGGTTTTATTTTGTCTGTTTGTTTCTTCCTCGTTCCCGTGATGTGCAAATACAGGCGGCAAATGAAAGTGGATGTGTTTCTGGATTTGGGCGAAACAAGGGTTAAAAAAAAAAAGTTTGAAAAAAAAAAATCGCTGATATTTACGGTCGTGCTAACACAATATTACAAATATCTAAATAATCTCGAAAACACGCTACGCTAGAATACAAACCCCACTCTCTCTCTCTCTCTCTCTCTCTCTCGGTTGGAAACTTAAGAGCTGAAATTTTGTGGAGATTATTTTTGTGTGTTATCTTTTCTTTTCTTTGCGCTCTTGGTCGCTGGCCTCTACCATTAAAGCGGTATCAAAGTCAGTGTGTGACTGTATGTGAGTGAGTGAGTGAGCGTGAGCGAGTGCGGCGCGTGCGCGCGCGCGCGCGCGTGTGTGTGTGTGTGTGTGAGAGAGAGAGAGAGAGAGAGAGAGAGAGAGAGAGAGAGAGAGAGTGTGTGTAAGAGAGAGAGAGAGTGTGTGTGTGTGTAAGAGAGAGAGGACAGTACGTGTGTGTGTGTGTGTGTGTGTGTGTGTGTGTGTGTGTGTGTGTGTGTGTGTGAGACAGAGAGAGAGAGAGAGGGAGAGAGGGGGGAGAGAGAGAGAGAGGGGGGTCAGACACAGACAGACAGAGAGACAGAGAGACAGACAGACAGAGAGGATTTCTCAACCAAAAAAAAAAGGGTAACATTGCAATGTGTCCTGGGAACTGTTGTACTAGCAGCCAAAAAGAACGGCCCCCAAGAGAACGAAGAAACGTTAAATCACCGAATATCCAGACGACAAATACATGTACATCCGCTGCCAGCAGCCCACGAGAAACAGTCGGCGTGCGTAGGCAGGCTCCAGGAAACTCTCTCTCTCTCTCTCTCTCTCTCTCTCTCTCTCTCTCTCTCTCTCTCTCTCTCTCTCCCACTCGCTGCCACCACCGCGAGTATGTGGAAATGTCACTGGGACAGCTAATAATTGGTTCTGCTGCTCGCTGAAAAGTTCTCCAATAAGGTGTCCTCGACTTAAACACCAGCCGATAAACAAATCAAATAAATGCGTGAGCGTGCGTGTGTTCGTGCGCACGCGCGCCTGTGTGTGTAGAAGAGAGAGGGAGAGAGGGGGAGAGGAGAGAGAGAGGAGAGAGAGAGAGAGAGAGAGACAGAGCGAGAGAGAGAGAGACAGACAGAGAGAGAGGGAGAGGAGAGCGAGAGAGAGAGAGAGAGAGAGAGAGGAGAGAGAGAAGAGAGAGAGAGAGAGAGAGTGCAGTTAAAATCTAGGTGTAAAAGTCCTGAGCAATAATGATCATAACAAGGCTAATATAATGATGATCAGACTAATAACAAAAAAAGTGATAAAAATGATACCAGCATTAAAATAAACAAGCTAGGTGTAAACATGAAAAAGAGTGCGTTCGCGTGGAGTAGCATGTGTGCACATGCGCATCTGGGTTTAACCGTGTCGTTTAAAGTCTACGTTTTTATGACTTGGCACACGCTCCGCTCCACGTGAAAAATGACAAACAGTAAACACATAACGGCCTTAACAAAGAAGCATGAATGAAAGAATACATGAATGAATGAATGAATGAATGAATGAATGAACAAATAAGCAAATAAGCACACACACACACACAACTACACACACACAAACACACACATAGCGCCCCCCCCCCCCCCCCCCCCCCCTCCCGAGGGGGGGGGGGGGGGGGGGGGGGAAAAATTCATGACGGGGGGTGTCCCCTTCCCGCACACCGACCCTGTGGAGACGTGATGCTCTCTGACAGCGGAGAGGGGCCGACAATTGGAGGAGCATTACGTGCCGATAAGCCACTGTCTACAACTGTCTACACTGATCGCCCTGGCCCCTAGCTGATCGACAGGCCGGGAGGACACGGCGGAGATCACTCGGAATGGAATGCGCGGCTTCTTCGGCTCCTTGCGAGCCGTTTTTTTTTTTTTTTGTCTTGGCTTCAGCTAGCTGATAGAGATATCATCCCTTTCGTTTTCTCTTCTTTCCTTCCTTAGTCATGTAGCTGGTCGCATTTCTGTCTGCCTGCCTGCTTGCTCTCTCTCTCTCTCTCTCTCTCTCTCTCTCTCTCTCTCTCTCTCTCCCTCCCTCCCTCTCTCTCTCTCTCTTCCAGGGCCAGATAGGGAAAAAAAAGTAGTATCTTCTTTCTCATCTGTTTACCCTTGAGAATAAAGATTATCAATTAGTCAAGATTCTCTCTCTCTCTTCTCTCTCTCTTCTCTCTCTCTCTCTCTCTCTCTCTCTCTCGTGAGTGTTTGTCGATTTCGTCTGCCAGTTTAACTTGACATTTTCCCTCTTCCTTTTTTTTTAACCTTCACAAATGCAGATTCATTCAACACCACAACCCATCCACTCAGAAAAAGTTTAGAGAGAGAGAGGAGAGAGAGGAGAGAGAGAGAGAGAGGAGAGAGAGAGAAAGAGAGAGAGAGAGGGTAATTTCCAAATGTTGATGCCTCCTACTCTTCTCCTTTCCCATCCCACGCATGAAAGGAAACATAGAGAAAAACAAGTAATGAAAAAAAAAAATTAAATAAAAGAAAGAGAAAAAGAAAAAAAAAATACTGTTTCGATTAGGACGGGGGTGGGGGTGGGGGTGGAGAAATGAATAGGGAAAGGGAGTTTGAGCAAAAAGTAAAAATGAAAACAAAGAAAGAAAGAAAGAAAGAACAAAGGAAAGAAAGACATAAAGACAAAAAAAGAAAAGACAGAAGAAAAAAGAAAAGAAAAAGACAAGAAAAGACAAAAAAGAAAGGAAAAGAAAGGAAAGAAAGAAAGACTGAAAAAAAAAACAAAAGAAAGAAAGGAAAAGAAAGAAAAGAAAGAAAGAAAAAGCACAAACAAAGAGAGGAACACCGCGGTAAAGTGACAGGAGGGAAGGCAGGCCAGAACGGCAGGAGCGCTGGTCTGGCACTAAAGCGGGAGGCAAATGTCAAAGCGGCAAGGCAATCATCAGCATCATCCCGGGCCTTCGATCCCGCTGCCAAGGTTTTGTGCCATCAATCCGCCACGGAAACGTCATCGTCATTACCGCCCGACACCAGCAGCCAACACGTGACAGGACCAACACTCACCACGATGTGAGGAATGACAAAGAGAGAGAGAGAGAGAGAGAGAGAGAGAGAGAGAGAGAGAGAGAGAGAGAGAGAGAGAGAGAGATACCTCTTCTCTATCCGTCTCTCGTCTCTCTCTCTCTCTCTCTCTCTCCTCTCTCTCTCTCTCTCTCTCTCTCTCTCTCTCTCTCTCAATGTTTCTCTCACACACACTCACAACACACCACACACACACACACACCACACCACACACACACACACACACTCACACACGTGCACACGCACACCATACATGTCCACACGCCTTTATTTAACATAAAAGAGAATCTCACCACCCACACACACACACACACACACACACACACACACACACACCACAAGCGCGCACGCGCGCGCGGGCACACATACATGTCCATACGCCTTTATTTAACATAAAAGAACCCCCCTCTCTCTCTCTCTCTCTCTCTCTCTCACACACACACACACACACACACACACACACACACACACACACACACACACACACACATCATGACGATGCGCATGTTACACAGCATAAAAATGAAATGTGTGTGTGTGTGCGTGCGTGCGTGCGTGCGTGTCTCTCTCTCTCTCTCTCTCTTCTCTCTCTCTCTCTTACACACACACACACACACACACACACACACACACACACTTGCACGCAAAAGAGCTCACTGCAGCGGTGACGACACGGGTTCAAGAGATCCAAGTAAGCGTAGAGGAAATTGCATATAATAGATTCCCCAGCATGTTCATGATCGTTGCGTTTGTTTCTGGAAACCACAAGACTTCCTCATCATTAAACTCCAGCACGAAGGCAGCCATGTCCTTTACCGGAAAAGGAAGGTTGGTTTCCGTTCTGCTCTGTCGTGTTGTGAATAAAACACCTGGCTGATCACAACAGGAAACGGAAGTAAGGCGCAGGAAGTGAGTTGCGCAAGTACTAGTGCATCCCTCGAAACGAACGAAGCGCACGGCGAACAAAAGGAAAAATGAAGAGACTGCGACTGCCACACACTAGTACATGAAAATGGTTTTTAATTTGGTACATATATTTCTTCCTCCTCCTCTTTCTTTTGTTTTTTTTTTCTGCGTCAAAAATCATTTTTCTTCTCTTTCCCTTGACTTTAGTTGTTTCCCGTCATTTCCTGCTGATATCATGCTTCATGTCCTTCACATTATTTCTGTTTTGACTCGAGTTCTTTTTCTTCTCCTTCAATCATTTTCTTCTCTTTTTCTTGACCTTTGTCTTCCGCTGTTTCCAAGCATATTACGCGTTATATCTTCCACCTTTCTTCTACTTCTTGGTCTTGTTCTTGTCGTTGTTGTTTGTTGTTGTTGTTATGCTCTTCTTCTTCTTCATTATCATCTTTGGCTTTGGAGGGCCTAAGCTCCCACTTTCACCTCTACGAGTTAGTTGTTCCATGCACAACATCAGGCAACCATACTCCGTATTCGTGAGTGTGCAGGGGGGTCGTAATTCCTTCACCCATCAAACGCTAGCACTTACGGGATCTTGAAAGAGCGTGTTTGATCTTGCTGCGAACACATAAAACACGAAAAGGGCTCTGGCACAAGCGGGAGGGGAGGGGAGGGGGGGGGGGGGGGGGGGGGGGGGGGGGGGGGGCCTCTCCACAGGTGTTGGAAGCTGAAAATGGGGAACATGCCCATCCATTAAAACACACAAACGCCACGGAGATTGGAATCACTGAACTAACAAACCATCATTTCAACGTTAGCCAGTAAACAACACCACATCGCTGAGTTTTCTGACACTTGTTTATCTATACTGAACACACACCTTTCTTCTTGAATAATTAAAAAAAACCTTTAATTTTCAATACCTCTGTCATCAAAGACAAACTTCTGTAATTTGATGACTTTATCTCCGATACGAAGATCGGTTGGTTGCAATCGTTGGGTACTGAAATTAAAATGTTCACTGAACAGTTCACGTCATTTTTTTTTTTTCTTTTTTTTGCGCGTCTAACCCCGTTTGAGAAAGAGAGAGAGAGAGAGAGAGAGAGAGAGAGAGAGAGAGAGAGAGAGAGAGGTTTAAGGGAGGGAGAGAGATGGAGAGAGAGAGAGAGAGAGAAGTGGGAGAGCTAGAGAGACAGGGACAGAGAGAGGAGACAGAGAGAGAGGAGACAGAGAGACAGACAGACAGACAGACAGTCAGGGAGGGGGGGTACAGACAGACAGGGGTGGGGAGGGAGGGACAGGGGAATTGATGGACAGTGGGGAGGGAAGGACAGGCAAAAAATCGGTCAAGGAAATGACTGAGATACAGAGACAGAATAACTAAAAAAAAGTTCAAATGCCAAAAAACCCGTCGGTTCAACTGAAGACAGATCACTGCCTCTGAAGATACGAGAACAAGGACAGTAACTAAAGTAGTTCAAATACGTGGACAAACACATAGTTAAGTGTATCTGTTTGTGTGGTGTGTGTGACAGGTGTGTGTGTGCCTGGTGCAAACTGTCAAGAAAAATCCAGTGAAGCGCGGGAGTTGTGTGGTGTGCATAGTGCGTGCTGCGTGTGTGTGTGTGTGTGTGGGTGTGTGTGTGTGTGTGTGTGTGGTGTGTGTGTGTGTGTGTGTGTGTGTGGTGTGTGTGTGTGTGTGTGCGTACGGATGTGTGTGGTGTGTGTAGTGTGTGTGTGCGTGTGTGTGTGGTGTGCGTGCGCGCGCGGGTGTGGTGTGGTGTGGTGCGTGCGTGCGTGCGTGTGTGTGTGTTGTGTTGTGTGTGTGTGTGTGTTGTTGTGTGTGTGTGTGTGGTGTGTGCGGCTGCGTGCGTTACGGTGTGTGTGTGGTGTGGGCGTGTGTGGCGTGTGTGTACGGATGTGTGTGTGTGTGTGTGTGTGATGTGTGTGTGTGGTGTGTGTGTGTGTGTGTGTACGTGCGTGCTGCTGCTGGTGTGTGTTGTGTGTGTTGTGTGTGTGTGTGTGTGTGTGTGTGTGTGTGGGTGTGTGGTTGGTGTGTGTGTGTGGGTGTGAGAGAAGGGGTTTAGAAGAAGGAACGAACACTAAAACAGTGTGTTATCCTGTAAAACCCAAAGTGATCCTTAGCCGGAAAACGTGGCCACCGGGGGCTGTATAATGCCCTCAAAGGAGACACGATAAAGCCACGGAGACTCGGAACCCCCCCCCCCC
>JADBJO010004301.1:62027-74527 GCA_016801955.1 Conus betulinus | reverse complement strand
ATCTCAAAGCCTCAGTGCGCATGGTGTTTTTTTTTTTTTTTTTTTCCCCCCTCTCCCTCCCGCAGTTTCGCATGTGTTCGCTATTCAGCAGAGTGACTGACTCCTATCTAGAAGTGAATGTGCCCACATATATCGGTCTGGGTGAAGCCCTAGACGCAAATCGTTCAATCACAAACTTCCGTTTACTTGCATTTGAGAGAGAGAGAGAGAGAGGAGAGAGAGAGAAGAGATAGAGAGAGAGAGAGAGGAGAGAGGGACAGAGAGAGAGACAGAGAGGACCGACAGACGAGAGAGGGGGGGGGGGGGGGTGGGGGAGGGACCACACACATACACATGTATACATACGTACAGATAGATAGAGATGAGTGAATGAATGAGATAGAGAGGAGAGGGAGGGATGGGGAGGGAGGAGGGAGAGAGAGAGGCGATGAGAGATGAGAGAGAGAGAGAGAGAGAGAGAGAGATAGACATACCAATACCCAGAGAGAGAGAGAAAAGAGGAGACCGAGACTATCAAAGACACAGAGACAGACAGACAGACGACAGACAGAGAGACACAGACAGACAGACAGACAAAACACAGAGAATGATAGACGGAAAGACAGACAAACAGACAGAAAAGAAGCAAAAGAAAGAAACCGAAAAGTAAAAAGCCTAGCCAACAGAGAGCCCCATAGAAGCACACTAGCAGACCTCGGGGCCCAAATGAGAGAAATGAGGGAACGAGGCCGGCAAGCCAACGATCGGTGTGTGGGCGGGCGGGTGATGGTGGGGGGGGGGTGGTTGGGGGGTGGGGGGGGGGATGGGGGGGGGGGGGGGTGTGGGGCGCGCCAGGATGAGAAAAGATCGATCTGTGGGGGTCTTTAAATGTCGCTCCCCTCATTCCCCATGCAAACGAACGGCATGGGGCCGACTGCTGGGGGCCCCGACTTGATGCCCCGCGCGCTGCCATGCCTTATCAGATCGTTCCCACTCCTGTTGCAACGGAATAACCGACAACCGACAGCGCTCGTAAAGCAACCATCTGGAAATTGAGCCAGAGAGCTGACGGATGGCCCACGGACAGAGGCAGGACACACACAAGCACACGCGCGCGCGCGTGCACGCGCACACACACACACACACACACACCACACACACACATACACATACACACCACACACACACGCACACAACTTGTGCGCGCACACACATACACACACACACACGCGCGCGCGCACCACACACACACACACACCAGACATACGCGCGCGCGCCAGCGCGCGGTGTCCGGAAGGTCCGTCTCTCTTGTTTCACAATCCCCCATCTATTCATTTTATTTATTTTATTTATTTTGTGGACGCATTTTATTTTTGCCCTTGGGAGCTCTATCTCCGAAACAGAAATGTCCTTTATAACAGGGACAGAATCTCTCTCTCTCTCTCTCCTCTCCTCTCTCCCTCTCTCCCTCTCTCTCTCTCTCTCTCTCGCTCTCTCCTCTCTCTCTATCTCTCTCTCACCACGAGCGAGCGAGCGCGCGCGCGCTCACACACACATACACACTCACTCACTATCATCATTATTATCATCACTACCATCATTATTATCATCATTTATATGTTTAACTATTATCACTTTCTTCTATTATCCATATTGTTTTCTTTCTGTTTGGTTGTGAATCCCTTCGCCCTTCACCCCAAGGATTAGCTCGCCACAACTTGCGACTTCTCACATCTAAAAAAACAAACAAACAAACAAACAAAAAAAACCCCACTCCCTTCACCCATACCCCATGAACACCCCCCTCCCCTCCCCTCCCCTACAACACACACACCACACACCACACACACACACCACGCGCGCTCGCGCGCGCACGCGACACTGTCGACACTTCAAACACCCAGGGACACACCCTCGGACAGCCACGTGACGTGACGTGACGTGTTCCATGCCACCCCCCATGGCCCCAGGGTCCACCCCAGCCTGCCCCCAATGCAGCGACAGCCGAGTGCTGCTCAGGCCGTGATCAGAGCACCTGGGGGCCGACCACCGGGGACACACGCTATCGGCCACTGTCCTGTCAGATTAGTTAGGGTCCAGACAGCCCCGGCCAACGATAGCGAGCGCTTTGACCCATCGACTTTCAAACGTGTATATATATATATATTATATATATATATATATTATATATATATATATATATTATATATATATATATATATATAATATATATATCTGTCTGTGGCCTGGACCACGGGGCCGCTCTCTACTGTGACCGTGGAGGTCATCATGAAGGCTGGAAAGGAGAGGGTTGAAAGGTTGAAATCTGGTTCGGGGTTGTGTGCGTGTGGCGTGTGTGGTGTGTGTGGCGGGGGGGGGGGGGGGGATGTTTGAAGGCGGTGGTAGCGTATGCGCGCGCGGAGCGCGCGCGCGCTGCGCGCAGCGCGCGCGCGCTCGCGTGTGTGTGTGTGTGTGTGTGTGTGTGCATGTGCGCGCGTTGTGTTGTGTGTGTGCAAATGTGTACGTGTGTGTGTGTGTTGTGTGTGTGGGTGGTTGTGAGCGAGAGAGAGAGAGAGCGGAGAGAGAAGAGAGAGAGAGAGAGAGAGAGAGAGAGCGAGCAGAGAGAGAGAGAGGAGAGAGATAGTCTGTGGGATGCGTGTGCGTTAGTGCGACAAAATGAGAAGCTGCGTGTGGTGTGTGTGTGTTGTGTGTGTTGTGTGTGTGTGGTGTGTGTAGTTGGTGTGTGTGTTGTGTGTGTGTGTGTGTTTGCGTGCATGCTTGCGTGCGCTCTCGCGTGCGTGTGTGTGTGTGTGTTTTGTGTGTTTGGTGTTGTGTGTTTGTGTGTGTGTGTGTTTGTTGTGAGAAATAGAGAGAGAGAGAGGAGAGAGAGAGCTAGAGAGAGAGAGTTAGAGAGAGAGAGAACAGGCGAGAGTTTACAGTGTGTCTGTGTGTGTGTGTAAGAGCGAGAGCGAGAGAGAGAGACGAGAGAGAGAGAGAGATAGACAGACAGACAGACAGACAGACAGACAAGAGACAGAGACAGAAAGTGAGTGAATGAGCGCGCCAGCGCACGCACTACGCGCGCGCATAGCGCGCGCGCGCGCGTCCGCCGCACCAGGATACATGCTAGATGGTTCCAAGCCGACAAATCCAAAATAAATGCAATGGGACCGTTTGTGGATTCGCGGAATGGCGCACAGGGTTTTTGGAGAAGGTGAAACCGGAGGAGGGACGGGGGTGAAGGGGACGAAGGTGGCGTGTGGTAGTGGTGGTGGTGGTGGGGTGGGTGGGTGGAGCCCTAACGTGGTTTTTGTTCTTTTTCACTGTCAATAAATTCTTCCATCCTTAAACACACTTGTGACAAGATATCTCATCCTCGATCTGAAAGGCGCGCGCGTGTGTGTTTGAGTGCATTGAGTGAGTGTAATGTGTGTGCGTTTGGAGTGAATGTAGGCCTACTGTGTGTGTGTGTTGTGTGGTGTGGTGTGTGTGTGTGTGTTTTGTGTGTGTGCGTGCGTGCGTGCGGTGCGTGCGTGCGTGCGTGCGTGTGTGGTGTGTGTGTGTGTGTGTGTGTGTGTCTAATACGTGCTGGTGTCGTCAACACCGTCGAAACGACTCGATATTGCCGTGCGCAGTGTCTCCTCCTATGGGTTGGCCGTCGCCTGACGATTTTGATGAGGAATTGCTTCTATGGACTGTGGTGGTCGACCTGTGCCCACAGGAAGAGCGTGGGCCCTGGGTGTGGCTCCGTAAAGGAGAAACAGAATGAGAGGCTTTGAATAGTGTTTACTGTGTCGTCATGGAGGAACAAACAGTCGAAAAAATTGTTCTAAATAGAGATGAGAGAGAGAGAGAGAGAGAATAGAGAGAGAGAAGAAGAGAAGAGAAGAGATATAGACAGACAGAACAGAGGACGCGACAGACCGACAGACACAGACAGCATAGACTATTGAGAGGAGATAGAGAGAGAAATGCGACGAGTCCCTCATAGAGAGACAGACAGACAGACAGACAGGACAGAGAGAGTGCGAGAGAGAAATGCAGGACGAGGTTCAGAGAGATCGAGAGATAGAGAGAGGGAGGGAGAAGAGAGAGAGAGAGAGAGAAGAGAGAGGAGAGGAGAGAGAGCAGGACACAGACAACAGACAGACAAAGACAGAGACCAGATGGCAGACAAAGTCTCTCAGAGAGAGAGGAATAGGAGAGAGATAAGGAGAGAGAGAGAGAGAGAGAGGATAGAGGAGACAAGACAGACAGACAGACCGACCAGGAGAGATAGCCGAGAACAGAAAAAAAGAGGGAGAGAGAGAGAGAGAATGCAGAAGACGAGTCCTCAGAGGAGAGACAGAGGAAAAGTGGAAAGAGAGTAGAGAGGAGCAGCGATAGAGAGAGAGAGAGAGACAGCCAGACAGAACAGACAGACAGACAGTACAGACATAGTACAGCAGCAGAATTTCTACGAGTCTCAGAGAGAAGAGCGAGAGAGCGAGTAGAGATAAGAGAGATAGAGAGATAGAGAGAGAGGACGGGCGACAGAATCCAGGAAGGGAGAGAGAGAGAAACAGAAAGGAGAGGGGAGAGGAGAGTAGCGATAGAGGAAGGGAGAGAGACAGAGAAGGGATAAGAGAGACAGCGAGAGAACAGGCGAGAGAACGAGCGAGATAAGAGAGAGAGAGGGAGAGAGAGATAGAGAAGGATCGAAGAGAGAGAGAGAAAGTCGTTGCTGAAACTCCTATTAAGGAGGCTTTTGGGTCGATGATCTCTAATGATGACGTGGGGCCTGTCGACAACCAACGCCTAAAGGCACAATCTGTGTTGGTACCTTCCATTGATCGTCTTTGGACTGCTCTCTTCTTTAAGTGTGTCACTCCCCCTGGCGTGGGGAACAACCCGAATCTATTCTGAAGGCGCTGTGCGTGAATTGAGTGCGCGCGCGCGCGTGTGTGTGTGTATGTGCGATTGTGCGCGTATGGTGTGCGTGTGAGAGAGCGTGAGAGAGAGAGAGAGAGAGACCAGATACAGAGAGAGAGAGAGACAGAGAGAGAGAGAGAGAGAACTGGGGAGAGGGAGGGAGTGAGGGTGAGTGGGGGACAGAGAGAGAGAGAGAGAGAGAGAGACAGAGAAAGAGGAGAGAGAGGAGAGAGGAGAGGGATAGAGAGACGAGAGAAAGAGACAGACAGAGACAGAGAACAGACAAGACATGCAGACAGACAGACAGACATGCAGACAGACAGACAGACATGCAGACAGAACAGACAGACAGACAGAGAGCACCATCAAGGTCTTGTCCTCACTGCCATGGGGGAGGGGCGATAAAAAGCCCCCCATGTTCACGTTAGGGCACACACCGCCGTGCCAATAACCTCACTATCATGGGGGAGGATTCTACCTACACTGCCTGCTTCAAACTTCACGTCACGGCACACTGCCGTGCCAATAACCTCACTATCATGGGGGAGAATTTTTACCTACGTATCACTGCCGTCTTCAAACGTCACGTCACGGCACACTGCCGTGCCAATAACTCACTATCATGGGGGAGAATTTTACCTACACTGCCGTCTTCAAACGTCACGGTCACGGCACACTGCCGTGCCAATAAACTCACTATCATGGGGGAGGATTCTACCACCCTACGCTATCACTGCCGTCTTCAAACCTCACGTCACGGCACACTGCCGTGCCAATAAACTCACTGTCATGGGGGAGGATTCTACCTACCTACGCTGCCACTGCCTGCTTCAAACGGCATGCTTCAGCACACAGAGTTTGGGCTGCCATCGACGAGTGTCTAAGTACAAAAAAACAATAATGCTCAAAACTCTAGGCGCGCGCGCGCGCGCGCACACACACACACACACACACACCACACACACACACACACACGCCCTTGCGGGGGCAAGGAGGTGGAGGGTCATACAACTGTAGTTCAGGGGTGACCTTTTTATTCTGTGTGTTTTTTTTTTTTTCCTTTTTTTTTCTTTTTAAAACTTTCCCTCCCCCGCTCCGCCCTCCCCCTTCTTTCCCAACCTCAGCAAAATATTACTAAAATATATTAAAGATTGTAATTATTTCTTTTTCCACATAAATAATAATGATAAAAACAACAACAAAACAAGTAGTAGTAGTAGCAGCAGCAGCAGCAGCAGCAGCAGCAGTAGTCATAGTTCTTCTTCTTGTGTTATCGTTGTCATGTTAAGCAACATTATCATTATTATCATTCTTCCATTTTGGTTATCATTCTATGTTATTCGTTATTAATGGTGCTGGTGTCTCCAGATCACCGTCACGTTTCTGCACAGAACCTTAGCCACCCACACCATCCCACCTCCACCACCCCGAAGTCCCACACCACCCCCATCCCAGGAACCACTCGATCCAGCTCTGTTGATTTCCAAAGGTTACCCCAACCTACTTACTCCCTCTTCGTCGCACCCCTTAAGAAATACTGCCATCGATCGCGCCGCTCAAGATACAGAAGATGGTGGTTGTTCGTCTGTTCCCAGATGCGTCACGAAAGGACTCATGCGTCACACAAAGACACACACACACTACACACACACACACACACACAGAGAGAGAGAGAGAGAGAGAGAGAGAGGAGAAACATCACACACACACACACACGCACGCACACACACACACACACACACACACACACACACACACACACACACACTACACACACGAGATAAACGAATATGGAGATAGGCGTGACAACGAACTGAATCCAATTCCTAATCATCGAACGTATTTGAACCCGACCACCAAGGTTGAAACGACCGAACCAAGAAAAAAATCGGCGTATGGAGGGAAACCAAAAAAACACAACACACACAAAAAAACAAAAAAAAAACAAACAAAAAAACAAAACCCCTCCCCCCAAAAACAAACAAACAAACAAAAAACAGGACGCACCTAAAATAGGATTATTTACTCATAAAGGGCAGTGAAAAGTCATGGCCTACGTGTCGATTCAAGCCCACGCTAGCGGTAACTTACATCATCCAAGTCGGTTCGGTGGGTTGCCTGTCAACCGTGTTTAGGTTATCGGGCAGCCTAGTCATCCAGTCAGGGCAGACCTTGATCAGCAGGTTTATCTGCTATGCCACCAACTGGGAGCCCTGATCTTTAACCTGCGTGAGTCATTTCGACACATCATCATATCACGGCCCAGCTGGGGTTCTCTGTTGTCGATGCCCAAGTCCATTGTGATAGTGTTTTTAGACTTTTGAAAACTTAACGTGTTCAGCTTCTTTACGTGAATTACCAAGTTCACTGGTGCTGAAAATGTTTTCGTATCCCATATAACAGCGTGTGTGTGGGTGTGTGGGTGTGTGTGTGTGTGTGTGTTTGTGTGTGTGTGTGTGTGTGGTGCGCGCGCGCGCACGCGCGCGTGCGTATAGTGTGTACAGAGAGAGCGTGAACGACAAACAGAGAGAAAGCTGTTCCCCCCTGTGTGTGTGTGTGTGTGCAAACAATGACAGTGTGAGAGTGTGTGTGTGCGCGCGCTGCACACGCACACACACAAACGTGTGAGTGTGTGTGGTGTGAGAGTGAGTGTGTGTGCGAAGAACGCGGGATCAGCGCGAGCGCGTGTGTGTGTGTGTGCGTGACAGTGTACAGACAGAGAGACAGAGACAAAAGAGAGAGAGGGAGCGAGCTTCCTCTCATTCTCTCCACACACACACACACACACACACACACACACGCGCGCACCACACGCGCGCCGCGCACAGGTACGTGCCACACACGCACACACACACACACGCGCAAGCACGCAGACAGAGAGAGAGAGGAGCGACAAGAGCGGCTCCACAGAGAGAGGAGATTGTCTCCGGGACACCACCACACACACCCACACACACACACAAAGGTTTGGACACACGGAACTCTCCTCCCTCTACGTGGAGAGGAGGAGGGACAGAGGACAGAGACAGAGAGAGAGCGGCTCCCGGAGAGAAGAAAGCACACACACACACACACACACACACAGGGTCCGCAGCACCCTAAAAGTCAGGAAGAAGAAAACTTTTCCAGCGACCCAAAGCACTCCGCAGACAAGGAATTTCTCCGGGGACACCAACATTATAGTGGCCTACATCTCAGCAAAGGTTGGGACTAAAAGGAACGGGACTGAGGGGTGGAGAGGGGAGGGTAGGAGGGGGATGGGGGGAGGAAGGAGGGGAGGGGAAAGCACTGGGTGATGAGGGGAGGGTGAGGAGGGGGGGGGGAGAGGGGAGGGGAGGGGAGAGGAGAGTAAGGGGGGGGGGGTAGAGGAAGAAAGCACTGGGTGATGAGCGGAGGGGGGGGGGGGCAGGGGGGGGGGGGGGGGGAGAGGATGGTTATCAGCGGTTCGTCATTGTCAACGCCACTGTACCCCTTTCATCACTTCCACGCCACCACAAAACGGCCCACCCCCCACACTACACCCCACCCCCCCCCCCCCCCCCCCCGACCCCATCTCCCCTGCCTCCCACTTTCCCCCTCCCCGCGCGCCCACCACTTCCCCCCCGTCCCGACCCCCCCCCCCCCCCCCACCGACCTTCCCTCCTCCCTCCCCGCCCGTCCTCCTCACACCTCCTACATCACATCCAGCTTCTTTTTCTTCCTCCCCTCTTGCTCCTTCCATCCAACCCACCCCCCCCCCAGACCCTAACCCCTCCCTTCCACACCCCACCCCCCTCCCCCTCCCTCCCCCTTCCCCACCCTCCCCTCTCCTCTCTCCCTCCCCTCCGAACGGTCGGGGGGCCGGGGTGGGCGGCCACGGGTGTCGTCGCTTGCATGGTATCGTTTGGTCTTTGTTCATTTCCTGAGTTTAATTGAAGGAAGGGGGGAGTGCACAAAATGGACCCTATGCGGCGCGGGGGGGGGGGGGGGGGGGGGGGGGGACCTCACGGCGCACAGTCGGAAGTAACGTGGGCCTGGGGTCTTTCTCTCTCTCTCACTCTCTCTCTCTCTCTCTGTGCCTCTGTCTGTCTGTCTGTCTCTGTTTGTCTGTCTCCTCAGCCGAGCTATATTAATGAAAACCCTCTCTGTCCTCTCTCTCTCTCTCCCCCTCAGCCGTGTTATATTCATTAAAAGCCTCTCTCTCTTCCCCTCTCTCTCTCTCCAGCTGGGCTATATCAATAAAAACGAACCTCTGTCGTCTGTCTGTCTGTCTGTGTTCTGTCTGTCTCTCTCTCCTCTCTCATCTCCTGTCTCCGTCTCCTCCTATGCTCTCTCTCTCTCCTCTCTTCATCTCTCCAACTCTCTCTCTCTCTCTCTCTCTCTCTCTCGTCTTGTGTTGGTACTGTTCGGGCAAAAACCTTGCAATGTCAAATATATTTGCATTTGTTTCCGTGGTTTTTCCCCCCTCGGAGCAGACTCGCGCGTGCCAGGAGCAAACTATCGATGGGACATGATCTGAACCAAGTGACGAGATTGGAAGAAGAAAAAAAAACATGATAGATCCGAAGTGGAGAGAATGAAACCGTGTAATCACTGCCCCTCACTTTCAGTTCTTCTTCCTTTCTTTTCTTTCTGTCTCTATTTTCCTCTTGACTCTCCTGAAAATTAACTTTCGCAACGTAACACTTGAAATGAACGCGTGAAAATTTGCTCTCTCTCTCTCTCTCTCCTCTCTCCTCTCTCTCTCTCTCTCACATAGAAACACGTACTCTCTCTCTCTCTCTCTCTCTCTCTCTCCTCTCTCTCTCTCTCTCACTCACCACACCCGACCCACAACACACACACACACACACACACACACACACACCACACACACCCCACACAGTGTGTGTGTGTGTGTGTGTGTGTGTATGTGTGTGGTGTGTGTGTGTGTGTGCGTGTGTGTGTGTGTGTGTGTGTATGTGTGTGTGTGTGTGTGTATGTGTGTGTTGTGTGTGTGTGTGTGTGTGTGTGTGTGTGTGCGCGCGGCGCGCGCGCGCGTGCGCGCGTGGTGCGTGCGTGTGAGAAAGAGAGTGGGAGGTGGAGAAGTAGTAGTGTTCCACCCACACAGACCAAAAAAAAAAAAAAAAAAAAAAAAAAAAAAAAAAAAAAAAAAAAAAAAAAAAAAAAAAAATCACTCCAGGCGCGGTCACAGGCTCCCTCCTCACATCTCATCTCCAGTTCATCTGCTGCCAGAGGGGTCGTTTACCTCCCCTTTTTCCTTCTTCGCCTTGGCTCTATCGGCAGCCAGCCGTCTGTTTCGGTCGGTAGGTAGAGCACTCGGTGCCTATCTCCTGACAGACGACTACAACACGGCCAGGTGCTGGCCCACATTACACCACTCAATCTCCTTCGACTCACAGTTCAAGGGGGCTGGGGGTTAAAAAAATGAAAGGAGAGAAAAAAAGAAAATAAAGGGAAAATTAAAAAAAAAAAAAAAAAGAAAAACAAATCAGTCAAAAGAAAACACGTCTTCCAACGTGGGAGTTAAGTTTGCTGCTGACGCCTCTAATTTAGTGTATGTATGTACGCTGTGGATTTATCGAGTGTGTTGATAAGGGTGGGCTGCTACTGATTGTGGGCTTTGTGTGTGTGTGTGTGTGTGTGTGTGTGTGTGGTGTGTGTGTGTGGTGTTTTTCTTCTTCTTCTTCTCTCTTCTTTTTAACCCTTCCTTTTGGAGCCACGTCGAAGGAAAAGGCTCCTCAAATTCTTCACATTGCTCCTCCGCGACAAAACAGCACACAGGCAGACAGCCATCAAACGATAGCGTGTCTGCCGGGGCGATAAGCGGAAAGGATGCGATGATGAAGGGCATTCCAATGGATTCTGTACAGCTGCGGATGCGGTGATAATAAAAGCATGTAATACGTGTAATCTTTTTGAAAATTTTTTCTTCCCCTTAAAGAGAAAAAAAAATGTTGACACGCTCGGAATTTTTTTTTTTGTGAAAACGAAACGAAAAAAATAAACAAATGAACAAACAATTCAATAACTGCATAACTAAATGAATAAAGAAATAAATGAAGAAATAAATAAATAAGTAAACTAACAAACAAATAAATTAATGGGTAAATAAATAAGGGGGAGATGGTGCAATAGAGGAAGGGTGCCAATCGAAACATGTTGTGCTGTCAACTCACGAATGAAAAGAAAAAAAAAAAAAATTGTTGGACCCAACATCCCAACATATGGTCGCCACATTCAAAATATGAGTTTCTCGACAGCAAGCAAGCTACGTGCACGATTAATATTCGAACGCCTGCGGTTTTTTTCCCCATTAGGTGGTCAGAATTAGCTCATGCTTTCTGAAGAGATATGGGAGAGGGATGAGAAAAAGAGAGAGAGAGAGAGAGAGAGAGAGAGAGAGAGAGAGAGAGAGAGAGAAGAGAGAGAGAGAGAGAGAGAGAGAGAGAGAGGGAGAGAATAGAGAGGAGAGAGAGAAGAGGGGGGGAGAGAGACAGAGAGAGAAGAGAGAGAGAGAGAGAGAGAGAGAGAGATAGAGAGAGAGAGAGAGAATAGACAGAGAGAAGAGTGGAGAGACAGACAGACAGACAGACAGACACACGACAGAGAGACAGACAGAATTATTATTACATTTTTATTCCAAAATGGAAGTGGGGTAAATACATGAACACGAGTAAAACAAAACCTACAGAAAGACGACAGTGAGGGAAGAGGGAACCGGGTACTCGCGCACACACATGTGTGTGTGTGTGTATTTGGGGGAGGGGGGGGGGGGGGGGGGGCTGCAAGAAAGGGTAAGAACATGGGACACTGAAGAAACAGAACAGATACAAAGAAAGACACAGAGAGAGATAAAACAAAAAAGAGGCAACAGATGGACAGCCACACTGGAAACTGAGACAAACATACACCAAGCCTGGAGGACACAAGGAACAAGACAGAAGAACAAAAATATCAATGGCATAGAACGATCAATGCATTTCCCGGGGGGAGAGAGGGGACAGGGGGTGGGTGGGTGGGTGGGGTGGGGTGGTGGTGGGGGGGAGACAAAGGGTAAGACCACCACATCAGCAATTCTGGGGCTGCATCATGGTCAGTAATGGAGCTGAATAATTCTCCCGCTGCATCTTGTTCTTCTCGTTCTGTTTTAACTCTCTCTCTCTCTCTCTCCTCTCTCTCCCTCTCTCTCTCCTCTCTCTCTCCCTCTCCCCTCTCTCACACTCTCTCTCGTCTCTCTCATCGTTTTGCCCCCCCCCCCCTCTCTCTCTCTCTCCTCTCTCATCGTCCCCCCCCCCTCCCCCACAACCCATTCCCTCAATCTCCCCCGACTCACTCTTCTTCATCTCTTATTTCTCCTTCTCCCATTCATCTTCTTCTCCTCTTTCGTCATTCCTCACCAACATCATCGTCGTCGGCGTCAGCAACAAAGATCATCATCATCATCTCTCCTCCTCCTCCAACTCACTCCCTGTGTTTCTCCATCTCCATCCCCCCCCATCCCCCCACCCTCTCCCCCACACACACCCCTACACCCAACCAACCCCTCTTCTCCTTTTTCGGCCTTTTTATCAGGAGAGTGTTTGCCGAGACGTGGGGTGCTAAAAGGGAAGCCGAGTTGGCAGAGGACA
>JADBJO010004301.1:52027-57027 GCA_016801955.1 Conus betulinus | reverse complement strand
AGAACCCAGGGAATCCTGACCCACCCGCCCGCCCCCCTTCCCCCACTCTCTCTCTCTCTCTCTCTCTCTCTCTCTCTCTCTCTCTCTCTCTCTCATACACACACACACACACACACACACACACACACCACGACCGCCACGTACCCGTCCTCCACTACTCCTTCACCTCTCCCTCCCCAAAGTCATTTCTGCAAGCAATTGTGCATCGCCGTCGTCCGTCTCCTCTCTCTCTCTCTCTCTCTCTCTCTCTCTCTCTCTCTCTCTCTCTCTCTCTCTCTCTCTCTCTCTCATCTTCTTCTTTCTATCTTCTTCGCACATTTGTGGCTATTCAGCGGCGGCACACTGCCCCCTGAGGCGCCTAATCGGCCACGATCACCAAGGTGTACAAATACGCCAAGATTGGGCACGATTTCCAACGGCCACCCTTCCCGTCCCCCCTCGCTATCAGTCATGCTGGGCTGGCATATGGCCCTGCCTGCCTGCCCCTAACCACGCTCCTGTAATCTCCCCCACCCTCACCCGCGCGCGCGCGCGCACACACGCACGAACACACACACACACACACACACACACACACACACACACACACACACACAACTATCTGCCTCCGTTACCTTCTGCTCCCTAACCACGATCCTGCAATCTCCCCCAGCCCCCAGCCCCACCCCTGCATGCGCGCGCGGCGCACACACACACACACACACACACACACACACACACACACACACACACTTTCTGCCTCCATAACCCTCTTCCTCCCTAACCACGCTCCTGTAATCTGACCCCCACTCCTCACCTCCTGCTTTCCCTACCACCTCCTCTCTTCTTTCGCCTTCCCTTCCTCTCCTCCGGTCTGCAGGTCGATCTGACCATCCTAGCATAAAGAAAGGAGCAGAAGATGCTGCGAATGGATGGAGAACGGTTCTGCAAGACAGACCAAAGGTGGAGACGGCCGAGAGGAAACACGCGGGACCCAGCCCTCCCTCCCCTCGCTACTGCAGCACCGTGCCTTGACGAATGGTGCTGAATTGTGAATGAGGGGACGGCAACACGCCGGGAACTCTGATTGGTGGGAAACGCCGCGGAGCAGGGACAGAGGCATCAATCATGCAGGAGCCCGCGCGGGCCGATAGGACCTGGCCTAATTAAAGACCCCCAGACAGCGCCAGGACCTGCACGGACTAGGCGCCGATGAGCCGAAAAGGGGATTCCAAGGAATCCGGCTTAGACCCTGGCAAACACCTCCGCGCTCCTCCCGTTGCCTTCCGGGGCATCAATATATACACCGCGGCACGTCCTGAAATATGGAGGGTCTTGGAGCCAGGGAGGCTTACACAATAGCGCTAAGTGCTGTAACGGATTTGTTTTGAGGGAAATTAAACCTGACAGGGCCGACAATCGGTGTGAGCGGTGTTCTGAAGAGGCCCGCGGTGTAATCGTTTAGGATGGATAGTTCACGTGCGCCGCTCCAATAGTGATTTGTCTCCAACTGTGTGATTAAATATCAAACCAGCGTCTCTGGCATGAACTGAATAATCCATCGCGTCCCCAAGTTCTTCAGTGAAAGACACACAACAGCCGTATACACAGAACGAAACAAGAAGACATAAACTGAAATGATGCTGCTCTTAATTTAGCATCTGTTCATACACATATTCTGACTCAACCATTGTCACGGGATGAGTGTTCTCGCAAAGGCTGGATCCGCTGAAATGCATTTGTGTCCATAAGGCAGGTACGGGGAAATACATTTTCCCCGAAGTGCCAGTTAAGAGACAGGGAGGAGGGAGGGAGGAGGAGGAAGAGAAAGAGAGACAGACAGTTTCATATTCGGATCACTTAATTATGCACAGGCCATGCAATTAGTCAGCTATGCAAATACAAATATCTGAATAAATTACGAGTGGCAATCAGACATGACGGAGAGAGAGAGGTTGGGGTGGGGAAGCGGTGAGGGTTGATATGGAGAGAGAGAGGGAGGAGGAGGAGTGGGGAGGGTGGACAAGAAAGAAAGACATTACTCAAAGACTCATCATTGCCGTTGTCTGAATCCACGACACAAGATCCACACCTCATTCCAACCACTCCCGACACCCAGGCATCTGTGTGTGTGTGTGTGTGTGTGTGTGTGTGTGTGGTGTGTGTGCGTGTGTGTGTGTGTGTGTGTGTGTGTGTGTGTGTGTACACACACACACACACATATGTCTGTACCTCTCTCTCTCTCTGTATCCCTCTCTGTCTGTCTGTATCTCTCTCTCTCCCCCTTGTCTGTCTGTATGTCTCTCTCTGTCTGTCTGTCTCTCTCTTCTGTCTGTATCTCACTCCCCCCCCCCCCCCCCCCCCCCCCCGAATCCAAGTTAACCCATCAGTGCCCATTACACACAGTCCGTGGCCCTCATTTGATGGCCCTCCAGGGCCCGGGCATCAGTGGGGCAGAAGACACACACTCCACGTCTCCAAATGGACACCCCCACTTACCAGGGGCCCCTTCTGGCCCGGCGCCTAAATACACACGTGCAACAAAGGCAGCGGGACGCTGACCGTAAAGCCTTCTAGTCGACTGGCTGGACAGCGAGGACGAAGTTTTTTCTGCCGGTCCCATTCATCATGAATCAGGAATCTTTTGGAAGTAATGAATGTGTTCGGTATATAAGTTACCGTTCTCTACCTTTTCCTATGTTTTTTTTTTTTTTCTCTTTTACCTGTTGACTTCGATGCGATGACAGCCCTGAAAGCCCTTGCGGTCGGCTGGGCTGTAAGCAACATCACCTTACCTTATCTTACTGGTGGTGTTCGTTGCATTTTCCTGTATTTTGTCCCTCTTTTGCATGTAGCATTCCTTTTTCTATGCTTTAAAATTTTGTGTGTGTGTCTTTGTTTGTTTTGTTTTACCCATATTATAGATTCGTTGAGCCTCAGACTCCTTGACAGAGGACGGACTGACACTACCAGACTGGCTGCAGGACCGTGCACAGTGGAGCGCCTTGACTGCCTCTTGCGTCGCAAGACGCGGGAGCATGAGTCTAAGTAAGTAAGTCATGTTATAAAACCTGGGAACACACAGACCTGGCTGAACGACCTGTTTGATTAGAACTAGGGGTATTGTGGAACAGGACCACCCCTGCGATGAAAAGCAGGAAAATGGAGAGCCGACTGAACGACTGTTTGTAATGAAAAAAAAGTTTAGGAATATAATTATACCTGAAAGAATGTCTCGTGTATAAAAGCAGCAGGAAACGGTAGTCCCAATTTACAAGTATCACCACATAATCTAAAAACAAAAAGTATGGGAACGTCTCTGAAACACCGCAGGACAAAGACGAAAAGCAAGTAGCGCCGAGGTAAGGAAGCAGTTTTCTAGTTAAACGGACTGTGGGGCGTGGAATGTGTGTGGACTTAAAGTGTCACCGAGAGGGGAGATAATGATTACACCCGGTCATTCTCACCACGGGAGATTACTCTGCCCTTTTTTTTGGTCTGCCCCTGGATGACGGACAGCCGCCGTTAGGGGGTCGGCCCATGGCCTGCTGAGAAAAGAGGCTGGGCTTCCGCCTCCCCTCTCCACGTAAATCGACCCAGCAGGCAGGCCGCTATCAAAGGTCGGCCCCGCACTTAAATCGGATAACCCGGAGATCCAGCTCTCGGCACACCGCTGGTTCCGCCCCCTTTGGAGACACTGAGGGGTGGACTGGGGCAGGAAGCACACGTTCCGTTGTTTGCCTTGGCTGATAGGCTCTGGGAGCGGCGGGAAGCAGAGCCAGGGACTGGGATGCTTTGCCAGTATGGTGTGAAGGGCGGGCGACGGACCTGACACCGTTCGTGCAGTTATTTAAACTCAGCTGGGTAGATACACTAACCCCCACCCCACCCCACTCCACCACGCCCCTCTCCTTCCCATCCCTTCGCAAGATCTTAAACAGGGTGACCGAAGAGCTTGAAAGATGAAGACGTAACACGTAGACACGGCAGTCTATCCACGTTTTGGGCATGAAACGTATTCCAATTAGGAAATCGGAGAGAGAGAGACGTGAAGGGGATTGTGTGGGGTTTAGTGGGTGGGATGGAAATGGGGAAAGGGGGTTAGACGTGATAGATAGAGAGGAAAAAGCCGGCTGGCATGATATACACGTATTCTTGAGGAAATGTGGGCAACACCTCATCCAAACCTGATGACATACGACTGAATACACAAACCAAAGTGTGAAGTATGATTATCACGAGTGAACTCACAAACCAAAGAGTGAAGTATGATTATCACGACTGAACTCACAAACCAAAGTGTGAAGTATGATTATCACGACTGAACTCACAAACCAAAGAGTGAAGTATGATTAACACGACTGAACTCACAAACCAAAGTGTGAAGTATGATTATCAGACTGACTACAGGCAGGGGAGCCATTTTTGTGCGTTTTTTTTTTTTTTTAATTTGTTTTTTCTTCTAAATCTTAAGATATTTGTCCAAAATCCACCCTTCTCTTTCATGTTGCGTATTAAATCATCGTTACTTGTGTTCTCTCTCTCTCCTCTCACTCTCTGCGTGGGTGTGAGTGTCGGTGGCTGGCTGGGTTTGTCAGAGGCGGGTGGGTGCGGGGGTTAATTTTGCCTTGTTTTCAATAACACTGCAGCCTGTTCCATTGTTCGACTAAAAAAGCTGACATTTTCTCCTATGTGAAACACTCACATGCACACAACTCCAGACCGGCCGCTACATGCTCGCTGTGTACACAATCAGACAATAGCCGCATAACCTGATTAGTTCTCTGTGCGTGAATTCGAGCGGTTCCATCCTGAAGCGTGCTAAAAAAAAAAATGCCCAGGTAAGACGTGTTCACTCGATTAGCATTCTGAAGCACTGCGAACTCGCTCCCCCGTGGGCCTCCAAATCACATTACCACAGACCCAACCTACCTAGTCCCTACCAACCGAACTGTCAGACAGCACCTACCAACCAACCAACCAAGTTAGCCTGGGTCTTCCGACGTGCAATGTTTTCCTGC
>JADBJO010004301.1:39527-44527 GCA_016801955.1 Conus betulinus | reverse complement strand
ACCATCACCATCACCCCTCTCATTCCATCTCCGTCCCTCCTCTCTCCCTTTTCTCTCCCCCCCCCCCCCCCCCCCCCCCCCCCCCCCCCCTCTCTCTCTCTCTCTCTCTGTCTCAACCTGTCCGGTCCATTTTGGCTACCGGACCATTGCGCGTGATTAATGGGGCAGCATCCGCCTACCTCTCTCTCTCTCTCTCTCTCTCTCTCTCACACACACCACACACACACACACACACACACACACACACACCCACACACACACACCTTTCTCTTTCCCTTCCTTTCCCTTCCCCTGTCTGTCTGTCCCCTTCCTCTGTCTCCCGCACTCTCTCTGTCTCTGTCTCTCTCTGTCTGTCTGTCTGTCTGTCCTCTGTCTCTCTCTCTCTCTCTCCTCTCTCTCTCTCTCTCTCCCTCTCTCTCTCTCTCTCTCTCTCTCTCTCCACGTGGTTCTCTCTCTCATATCCTCTATTCCTCTACAGGCGGCGACACTTCTCAAATCATCATGTTGCTCAAGAAAGCCCAACGGAAGAAAAAAAAAAATGAAGGTAGTTACCCATGCGTACGTACGTTTTGTTACATTATTTCCCGGACCCCTGTAGGCGGGGTATTTAGAGGACATCAGCAATGACTGAATGCTCACCGTCATGTATCATATCAATCAAGCAGAACCAACGCGACCAGGGACAACAGAAAGAACACTGCCGCAAGACCACAGATTAAGGGTGGTCTTGCTTGAGAAACTGCAACAGCACTAATATAGTTCGCACTCACATACACACATGCATACATGCACGCATGCACAAACAAACACACACACACACACACACACACACACACACACACACACACACACACCACACACACACAACACTCACACACGCCCCCACATTTCCTAACAATTGCCTGCATGCGATCTTTCACCTGAAAACTTTGAAACGGACCCTTAGAAGCGCTGGTCACATCGTTCTACGGAATTGAACGAGAGAGAGAGAGAGCGAGAGAGAGAGAGAGAGAGAGAGAGAGAGAGGAGATAGGAGATAGAGTGCGAGAGAGAGAGAGAGAGAGAGAGAGAGAGAGAGAGACGAAGGCGAAAAGAGGGGGGAAGGGGTCCGGTAGGGGGGTGGGGGAGCAGTAGAGAAGGTGGCTGAGAATGGCATCTTTCTTTCCCCTCCCCCTTTGCCCAGCGCGCTCCCTGCTCTGTCCACATTCTTTCCGCTGATGATGACCATTCCGCCTGATTATTGATGGGACCACCACCGCCACCGCTCTTCTCTCTCTCTCTCTCTCTCTCTCTCTCTCTCGTAACATTCTCGCTCTCTTCTCTCTCTCCTCTCTCTCGGAAATTTCTCCTCTCTCTCCTCACCTCTCTTTCTCTCTCAATTCGTCTCTCTCTCTCTCTCTCCTCTCTCTCTCTCTCTCTTCCTCTCTCTCTCTCTCTCTCTCCTCTTAATCACTGTCCTATCACTCTCCCCTACCAATTTCATTTTCTTCTGTCTGTCTGTCTGTCCTGTTCCGGGGGTCTCTCCCCCTCCATCCCTCTGTCTCTCTCTCTCTCTCTCTCTCCTCCGTTTCCACAAAGATGGAGAAAAGGAGGAAGGGGACGGGAGGAAGGGGGGGGGGGTATTTCTCCTCCCTCCCTCCTCGCTCTCCACTCTCTCTCCCCTCTCTCCTCTCTCTCCTCTCTCTCAACTCTTCTCTCACCCTCCCCTTTCATTTCACAAATTGCCGATTTATGGAATTGATATCAATAACATTTCTTTCCCTGCCTCCCTCGGACCTTAAGTCTGTCCCCCTCAAAGGCCCAGGTAACGACAGGACGAAGAGTCCTTCCCAAGAGCTGCTCTTCAACGTCATGCTCCAGCAACTCGATTTCCTTAGTCCGCCCCCCCCCCCCCCCACCCCCCCCCCCTCTCTCTCTCTCTCTCTCTGTGAGAGAAAGAAAGAGAGAATATGCGTGTGTGTCTGTGTGTGCGTGTGAAAGAGTGAATGTGTGCGTGCGTGCGTGCGTGCGTGCGTGCGTGTGTGTGTGTGTGTGTGTGTGTGTGGTGTGTGTGCGCGCGCGCGCGCGCCGCGTGTGCGAGCGTGTGTGTTTGTATATATAATATATGTGCGTGTGTGTGTGTGTGTGTGTGTGTGTGTGTGTGTGTGTGTGTGTGTGTGTGTGTGTGTGTGTGTGTGTGTGTGTGTGTGTGTGTAGGTGGTGAGAGAGAGAGAGGACGAGAGAGAGAGAGAGAGAGAGAGAGAGGAGAGAGGAGAGCAGAGAGAGACGGATAGGGATGGACGCAGACACAGAGAGACAGAGGGTGAGGGAAAGAGGGATTGTCGTGCAGTGTCCAAATTCTTCAATTAAAGGAAAAGAGTCCCTATAAAGAAACGAACGAATGAACAAAACAAACTGAATCATTTAGGAATCTAGCACAGCATCTCGGACAACACTGTTGAACTCTTGACTCGAAAAGTGTCGAAACGGACAATCCAGCCAAACCCCGGATGTGACGTCGTCGTCGTGTGTTAACGGCTTCCCTCCCCCTACCTCGCGCTATCGCCTTCGACAAGTTCGACCGGTGCAGCTCCAAACTGTGGAGGGACGGGGGGTCCGGAAGAGAGGGGAGGGTGGGGATGGGTACATGTCATCCTCCCACTTAACAACTCTCTAATGAGCCGACTCTAGCCACTATGGCGGCCATTCGCTGTCAGTTTGACTGGGCAAAGATGGACTCGATGGAGAGAGAGAGAGAGAGAGAGAGAGAGAGAGAGAGAGAGAGAGAGAGATAGAGAGTAATGTACGTTTGCTGCTGCTGGTTGCACAAACCAATTGATATGCGAGTACGGTCATGTCTGCGGTGACGTTCATGTTTGGAAAACGTTCTCACGCTATCGTTTTGGCACAAGGCGCTATTTCAAACGCCAACCAAACGTTACAAGATAAACAAATTCGGGCGCCTTGTCATGCAACGTTTGCTCCATGCGGTCAAACGATTTTGTTGATAAAATGGTTTTCGTTGTTCTTGTTGTTGTTAGTGGTGGGTGGTGGTGGTGGTGGTGGTGGTGGTGGTGTGTGTGTGTGTGTGTGTGTGTGTGTGTGTGTGTGTGTGTGTGTGTGTGTGTGTGTGAGGTGAGGTATCACGGTAATGCGTGTAGTGTTGTGTTGTGCCGTGTGTTGTGTGGTGTTGTGCTGTACTGTGAGGTGCTGTGCTGTGCTGTGCTGTGCTGTGTGTTGTGTTATGTTGTGTTGTACTGTGCTGTGAGGTGTTGTGCTGTGCTGTGTTGCGCTGTGCTGTGTGTTGTGTTGTGCTGTGTTGCGCTGTGCTGTGTGTTGTGTTATGTTGTGCTGTGCTGTGTGAGGTTTTGTGCTGTGCTGTGTGTTGTACGGAGTTGTGCTGTACTGTGAGGTGTTGTTGTGTGCTGTGTGTGTGTGTTGTTGTGGTGTGTTGTGATGTGCTGTGTTGTACGGAGTTGAGCCGTGTGTTGCGTTGTGCTGTGCTGTGAGGTGTTGTGCTGTGTGTGTTGTACGGAGTTGTGCTGTACTTTGCTGTGATGTGTTGTTTTGTGTAGCTGTGATGTGTGTTGTGCTGTGTCTGTGTTGTGGTGTGTACGGAGTTGTGCTGTACTGTGCTGTGAGGTATTGTGCTGTGCTGTGTTGTGTTGTACGGAGTTGTGCAGTGAGGTGTTGTGCTGCTGTGCTGTGTGTTGTGTTGTACGGAGTGGTGCTGTGCTGTGAGGTTTGTTGTGTTGTGCTGTATGTTGTGTTGTACGGAGTGGTGCTGTGCTGTGTGTTGTGTGTTGTAGGTAACGGAGTTGTGCTGTGCTGTGTGTTGTGTTGTACGGAGTGGTGCTGTGCTGTGAGGTTGTGTGTTGTGCTGTGTGTTGTGTTGTATGGAGTGGTGCTGTGCTGTGAGGTATTGTGTTGTGCTGTGTGTTGTGTTGTACGGAGTTGTGCTGTGCTGTGAGCTGTTGTGCTGTGCTGTGTGTTGTGTTGCACGGAGTTGTGCTGTGCTGAATGTGCTGTGCGGGTGAGGTGCCGTGCTGTGCTGAGTGTTGTGTTGTGTTGTATGAGGGGTTACACAAAAATGTCAACGTCTGTAGATGTTTAATTGTTGCTATGGCAATGTTTTTCCTTTACTTTTTTTTTTTTTGTACCTACTAGTACCATCCCGATGTTCCTGGTACTCTACCAGGCCCCCCAAGCAAACTGTTTTCCTTCAATGTCTTCTGCTTCCTCTCTCTCCATCAACAGGCCCCCCCGCTGCAATTGTTTTGTTGCTCACTGTCTTCTGCTTCCTCTCTCTCCATCAGGCCCCCTGCAAACTGTTTCTGCTTCCTCACTGTCTTCTGCTTTTTCTCTCACTGTCTTCTCCCCTCAGGACCACCTGCAAACTGTTTCTTGTCAACTGTCTTCTGCTTCCACTCTCTTTCCATCAGACACCCTGCAAACTGTTTCTCTCTGTGTCTTCGTGCTTTCTCCCTCTTTCCTTCAGGACACCCTGCAAAACTGTTTCTATCACTGTCTTCTGCTTCCTATCTCTCTCCTCCATCCTGCACTGTTTCTTCACTGTCTTCTGCTTCCTCTCTCTTTCTCATCAGGCCCCCTGCAAACTGTTTTCTCTCACTGTTCTGCTTCCTCTCTCTCTCTCCATCAGACACCCTGCAAACTGTTTCCTTTCACTGTCTTTCCTGCTTTCCAAACTGTTTCCCTCTCTCTCTCTCCTCTATCTACATCAGGCCCCCTGCAAACTGTTTTCTCTCACTGTCTTCTGCTTCCTCTCTCCTCTCCATCAGGCCCCCCTCAGACACCCTGCAAACTGTTTCCTCTCTCAATGTCTTTTTCTGCTTCCTCTCTCTCTCTCCATCAGGCCCCCTGCAAACTGTTTCTCTCCCGCACTTGTCTTCTGCTTCCTCTCTCTCTCTCATCAGGCCCCCTGCAAACCCTGGTCTTCTGCTTCACTGTCTTCTGCTCTCCCTGCTCTCTCTCCTCCATCAGGCCCCCTGCAAACTGTTCTC
>JADBJO010004301.1:30000-35000 GCA_016801955.1 Conus betulinus | reverse complement strand
TGTGTTGTGTGTGTTGTGCGTGCGCGCGCGTGGCGTTTGTGTGTGTTGTGTGTGTATTGTGTTGCGCGCGTGTGTGAGAGATTTGAGAGAGAGAGAGAGAGAGAGAGAGAGAGAGGAGAGAGACAGAGAGATAGACAGACAGACAGACAGACAGACAGACAAACAGACAGGGAGTTGGATGTCGTTGCTGGATGAGTCTATGTACAGAAAAATGTTTAGCATTTCCGTATTAGTTCCTGTGCTGCTGAGGGGAGTGGCACTGATAGCCACTGCAGATCGTGCGCTATCAAAATTATGCCTCCTCTCTCTCTCTCTCTCTCTCTCTCTCTCTCTCTCTCTCTCTCTCTCTCTCGGCTGCCACGCCCACTTGTCATCCGTCTTTTCATCACACGAGGGCAACCAGTACAAACGAAGTATGCGTCGGGTCAGGAAAGGAAAGACGGACGACCTCCACTAAACGCCGGGTTTATCGAGTCCGACGCGCCGAGCGACTGTCGTCTCGCCGAAATGACCGTATTTAGGACGTTGCCATCGCTTGAGCTGAAAGAATGGGACAGAAGTTTGACAGGCTCATCTCTCTCCGCCGAAAAACGTCTTGGATGATCACGAAAAGTGATAGCTTTCTCTCTCCTCCCTCTCTCTCTCTCTGTGTGTGTGTGTGTGTGTGTGTGTGTGTGTGTGTGTGTGTGTGTCTCTCTCTCTCTCTCTGTTCCTCTCCTCTGTCTCTCTCTCTCTCTCTCTCTCTCACCTCTCTCTCTCTGTCTGTTTTCTCTCTCCGCTCTCCGCGTGGAAGCTAATCGCAAAAGTATCGGTATGTACTGAATGATTCAATAAATGATACTCTACCCTCATCCCTACAAAAAAAAAAAAATCTGTTGATGAAGTGCAATCATGCTGATTTTCGCTGGTCTTAAAATCGCGGTCACTATAAATCTTTAACAATGAAAAAAGAAGAAAAAAAATAGAAAAAAAGACCGTTGTGTGGTGTAGTGTGGTGTGGTTGTGTGTGGTGTGTGTGCGTGCGCGCTCGCGTGTATGTGTGTATGTGTGCATGTATGCGCGCGTGTGTGTGTGTGTGTGTGTGTGTGTGTGTGTGTGTGTGTGGTGAGAGAGAGAGAAGAGAGAGAGAGAGAGAGAGAGAGAGAGAGAGAGAGTGAGCGAGAAAGCGAGTTCAAACATTAACAGCAAGTGTTATGACTGATTACACCTACACATTTACATCTGAAACATTTTGGGGGAAAAAAAAAACATGACGGCGGGGCAAACTTGGCTAAAAGCCCACGGGAGTAAAGAGAGCCACGCTTCCAGTTTAAGTTCTCTCCCCTGTCACGAAGTCAAGTCTATTGGACAACGATGGCTATCTCGACCCTTCACCACCATGAAAATGCCGTAACTGGACAAACGAAAAGAGAAAGAAAGAAAGAAACCTCTCAAGACGCAACAAAACGCGATCAACGTCTGGTACAGTGCGACCTCGACCAAGAAAAACATCCCGTAGGAACTGAAACATATTTCACGCACCACGAAAACGATCCAAAAACAACCACCTCCCCCCCCCCCCCCCCCCTCTATCTCGGAAGTCCCCCCCCCCCCCCCCACCTCCTTCTCTGTGTGTGTGTGTGTGTGTGTGTGTGTGTGTGTGTGTGTGTGTGTCTCATTCTTTCTCTCTCTCTGAGGTTTTATACCCCCTAGCTTTGCCAAACAAATGGCGACGGGCGCTGTGAGCTTGTCAAGGTCCGCCGTGTCCTTCTGAGGGCGACAGTCAACAAGCAAGACACAACCAACCAACCAACCAACCAACCGACCGCGTACCGACCAGCCAGCCAGCTGCCACTGCCTCAAGAGCTAAGAGGGGAGAAGGAGAAGGAGGAAAAGGAGGCGCGCGGGGGGGGGGGGGGGGGGGGGACAGAAACTGGAGTAATATGAAGCCCCTCATAAATTGTGACAGAAAAAAAGGAAGGCGGGGGAGGGGGGGGAGGGGGTGGGGTGGGGGGGGGAGGGAGACCAGCGACCCGGGGAAAAATTGCATTAAGCTGAAAGAGGCGATCAGTTAGCTAGCTAGCTGGTCCACACGCAACCAACAGCTTGTTTTGCCTGTCGGGGGAGGGGGGGGGGGGGGGCTAGGCTGAGAAGGGAAGGGAGGTGGGGGTATGGGAGAGGTGGGGATCGGGTGAGGGCGGGGTGGGGGGTGGCGATGGTAGTATGGAAGGAGAAAGGTTTATGTGACGGGGTCATGTTGATAACCACAGACTGGAGTCAGGGGTGGACCAAGGCGCGGGACCACCTGGGGGTCCTCCTCCTCCTCCTCCTCCTGCCCAAGTGCCCGATGATCGGTGGGATTTGGGAGGATTAGCCATGATGAATTGGCACCCATAGTGGACTGACAGAACCCCCCAAGACAGAAGGGTGGGGGTGGGGGGGGGGGGGGGGGGGGAAACGAGGAGAAATCTTTGGGACTTCCCCCGCTGGCTTGCTGGTTTGATGGAGTTGAAAAGAATCAGGAGGGCCCGCGCATTTGGTCTGACAGCTGTTCTTAGTGATCTCCTCTTTTACAACACTTGCTGCAGCTTGTCTTGAATTAAAGACGTACACAAATAAAGAAATAACGAATGAATGAATGAATGAATGACAGTGGACAACCACTGCAAAGAAAGATACCGAATCAGGACCCGCACATTCTTAGTTATTCCCCATTTTGCAAGTACTTGATGCAGCTTGTCTTCAATAAAGACATACACAAATAAATAAATAAATAAACAAATGAATAAATAACAGTGGATAGCCACTGCAAAGAAAGATACCGAAAAAGGACCCGCGCATTTTGTCTGACAGCTGTTCCTAGTCATCCCCTAGTTTGTAAACACTTGATGCTGCTTGTCTTTAATAAAGACACACACAAACAGATAAAATAAACAGCCGAATAAATGACAGCGGAGAACCACTGCAAAGATACCGAGTAAGGACCCGCGCATTTTGTCCGACAGCTGTTGTTACTAATCTCCCATCTTAAAGACCTTAAATCAACGTTGTCTTAAAATAAATACATAAAAAAAAAGAAAGAACAAAGAAATAAATTAATGAATAGTCAGATACATACATCAATAAATAACAGTCGAAAACCACAGCAAAGAAAGAACCCGGCGGCAGTATACCACCTCTAGGTGAAACTCGGGTATTGCGGCCGTTCAATCTCATTAACACGTGGCCCTGCCTAGAAAGAAGCCACCGCGCTCTGTTTACATATTTGTTTTAATATTCCAGTGAAAAGTTAAATATAGTCAGGCAGATGGCTGATGACGGCGGAAAAGCAGATGTTCACGCTGCCAAGAGCTCCGGCGCTGGAAGGTTCCCTCCGTCTGCTCCTATGTCTCATCATCCCCCCCCCCCCCCCCCCCCCCCCCCCCCCCCCCCACCCCATCCTTCTACAGTTTCTGTTTTCTTTCTGCGCGATGAGGAGTCAGTTCGCTCGCAGTAGGTCTGGTTTGTCTTCATTACGTAGTGCTAGATGACATAGTAGCGGGTCTGCCAAATCTCCTGAAGAACGAACACACACACTCTCTCTCTCTCTCTCTCTCTCTCTCTCTCTCACACACACACACACACCCACACACACACACACACACACATACACACAATCTCTCTCTCTCTCTCTCCTCTCTCTCTCTCTCTGTAACACACACACACACAACACACACACACACACACACACACACACACACACACACACCACTTTCATGCTCTCTACTCCACCCACCCGCTCGGGTACACCACGCTTTGTCCAACAACGCTACGCCTGGTTCTTTGTTCTCCTCATAAGTGTCTGCGAGTATTCCTTCCCGGAGCTTTATAAAAATCTCAACGTTTCACACCAACATACTGAGGGCGAGGTTCGCCTAAAGTATTTGTTGGTGCAAGGGATTAAAACACACACACACACACACACACACACACCACACACACACACACACACACACACACACACACAGCTGCTCTTCTCTCCCCCCACGCCCCCCCCACTTGCGCCAACAGACATGTTCAGACCAGCCAGTACCCCCCCCACCCCACCCCAGCCCACCCCCACACCCCGAAAAAAAAAATCACAGAAATAATAATTCAAACTGATCGACTCAACCGGCGAAATTGATCCGCTTCCAAAGCCCCCTCCTCCCCCATCCTCACCCCCCAAAATGAAAAACCTGGAAAATAGACCACAGCTCCTCCCCCCCCCCCCCCCCCCCCCCCCCACCCTCCACTCACCCCCAAACCCTGGACCCTCAAAAAGCCCAAACCTGGAGAGCCCACTACAACAACCGCCTCCTGAGGGGGTGGGGACTGTAGGGGTGGGCGCGAGGATCGCGACCACCCTACTCGTCTGAGGCTATTGACCACAGCAGCTGGGTCCAGTGTGTGTCCACCCTGCCCAAACCTCTTGACCAGCGCCGTCAAGTGCCTGGCGGACCCCTTCAGCCCGACTCTCCCTTGCCCGGACCTGCAACTGGTGCTTCGTCGAGAGGTCCATGGGGGGGACCACTCGCCTCCTTCAATATTTTTGTTGTGAATAGCCTCCCCTGCTTCTGTTTCTGGCGGGGGTCTGCTGGCTAGTTGTGGGTGTTGGTGGAGGTCAAGGAGAAACGTGGACAGTGATTTCTCTGTGTTGGAGGTCAAGGAGAGAGGCGGACAGTGATTTCTTTGTGTTTGGATGCGAGGTAGGTTTGTATAGAGCCGGTGCTGCCAATGGGGAAGGATGTGCGAGTCTGATCCATAAACTAAAAAAAAAAAAATTTTAAATCAAGCGCTGCACACACACACACACACACACACACACACACACACACACACACACACACACACACACATACATACATGCACGCACGCACGCATACACACACACACACACACACACACACACACACACACACACACACACACACACAGTGAGTGAGAGATGACAGCTGGAGAAGGGGGAAGGGGGAAATGAGGCAGAGAGAGAGAGAGAGAGA
>JADBJO010004301.1:15000-25000 GCA_016801955.1 Conus betulinus | reverse complement strand
TTGAATCAGAAAACCACTTAACGGAGAAACGAACTCCTCCTGCCCCCGTTTGAAAGCGTCCATAGCGCATGTGGTGCTGATATTGGCGCGCCGCCGAGGAGCCGCCACCAAAAGGCCCCGGAGTAATTGAGGGAAAGAATTCGATAAAAGATAAGATCCTCTGTTTGCCAATAGGCCAGCTTAACGCCCCAAACCCTGCTCGGATTTTATGGCTCCGGAAAGGGTAGACAGACAGGCTTTCCAAGCCGAGGCACGGCGAGTATTGACCGTTGCAGGCGTGGAGTTACCGGCCCTGTGAAAGGAAAAAAAAATCCCCATGGTAAATGGCAGCTGCGCTAATTACGAGGAAAATAACCATTTTTTCCTCCGCATGTTTATGTACGTCTCACAGTAGGGACGCCATCATCCGAAAGAGGCCACTGCACAATCTTTTCTGATGATTTCCCAGAATGCAGAAGGCCCTGGCATCTGAGAGCGTTAGACGGGGTCTGTGAACACTTGAAAAGGCGTCTCGGGCTAATCATAAGGGGAATAAATTTTCTTTCTCATTACGTCTCGCGGTACTTTGCTTACGCAAATGCGCTCCCTACAAGATAACGGTCTCGAATCTATCAACTTTTAAAACGCGACGCTTTAAACACACACACACACACACACACCACACACACGAGCGCGTTTTTTTTTTTTGTTTTTTTTGCTTAAAAAAGACGGAGAGAGCGAGCGAAAGGGCAGAGCATGCTTTACAATGCTCAAGACCCCCCCCCCCCCCCTCCTCCTCCCTTCCCAAAAGTGTTATAGTGGGTATCGGAGAAAACTAACAAAAAGAGGCAACTTTGATAGCTCCGATAAAAACCCCTCACCTAAGCATTGTCTACAAAACGCCCCCCCCCCCCCCCCCCCCCCCCCCCCCAACAACAGTTTCCAGTGTCGAATTTTCCGGCGGCCCCCCCGCTTGTTTATTTGGGGGTATCCGAGTAATAACTCGTGGCCGTAAAGCCAGACAAGGATAAAAAGAGCGGCGCAACAACGCAGATCAATAAGCGATCCAATTTGGGAACAACTCCGTGTGTCGCAGCGTCTCCAAGCCGGGGGGGGGGAAAATGAAGAGCCATTGTGGGCACAGTGTCTTATGACTGGCCGTCAGTGGCGGACAAAGCCGGGGAAGCGTCATTACAGGGCGGGACAAGGAGCGTGGGGGGGGGGGAGAGGGGAGAGGGGGAGGAGAGAGAGGAGAGAGAGAGAGAGAGAGAGAGAGAGAAGAGAAGCGAGAGAAGAGAGGAGAAGAAAAGGGGAGGGGGTTTGGTTCTTCCGCTCTCTGATGCACCCAGGCTGTTCGAGGGAAACAAAGCTCGCTATCTCTCTCTCTCTCTCTCTCTCTCTCTCTCTCTCTCTCTCTCTCTGTCTGTTTTGTCTCTTTAATCTCTCTCTCTCTCTCTCTCTCTCTCCTCTCTCTCTCTCTCTCTCTCTCTTCTTTCTCTCTCTCTCTCGTCCTCTCTCTCTCTCGTCTCTTCTCTCTCTCTCTGATAGTGTCTATGGACAGGAAGAAGCTGATCTGCAGGCTATATGACCTTTTTGTCAGATCTGCCACAGCGGATGCCCATCTATCTGGGCTGCCCTGTTCCCCCCCCCCCCCCCCCCCCCCCCCTCCCTTGCCTGCCTGCCCCTGGGATAATAGGGTTCTCCTTTCTCCGCCGTGCTCCTTTGATGGACGCGTGGCGTCTTTATCAACCAGTGTACCAGCTAGTTTGATCAGCTTCCCAAATGGGACTCTCCGGCAAGGCAGACATTAAGGTTTACTGTCACTGAGAAGAGGGGAGGGGGAGAGAGAGAGGAGAGAGGGGAAGAGGGGAGAGGAGAGAGAGAGAGAGAGAGAGAGAGAAGAGAGGAGAGAGAGAGAGAGAGAGAGAGAGAGAGAGAGGAGAGAGTGAGAGAAAGACTGAGAGAGAGAGCGAGAGAGAGAGAGAACGAACGAACGAACGAAATTTCATTTTACCAGGGTAATGAGATAAGCAAAGTGTACATGCTTTTTTCCACCCAGCCCTGGAGAAAACACAAAGAAAAAAAGAAAAAGAGGAGAAAAAAAAAAAAAAGAAAAAAAAAAAGCAAAACCTGGAAGTCAACTACAGGGAAAAAAAGTTGAATACACAAATCCATATTTAGAGAGAGAGAGAGAGAGAGAGAGAGAGAGAGAGAGAGAGAGAGAGAGAGAGAGAGAGAGGAGAGAGAGAGAGAGAGAGAGAGAGAGAATACGAATATTTACGAAAGATGATCTGTAAATACTTCAAAACATGCAGACAAATACACACTAATGGGCGTATGTTCATGGCAGAGAGAGAGAGAGAGAGAGAGAGAGAGAGAGAGAGAGAGAGAGAGAGAGAGAGAGAGAGAGAGATGCAAACTGGGTTAAAACAAACCCCTGAGATGGGAAACTCAGCCAGTAAAAGGGACTCGGACATGACTTTCAATAACCAGTCCACGTCAGGTCTTTTAATGACTAGTCCATATCAGAACTTTTGACAACTAGTCCATATCAGAACTAGTCCACGCCAGAACTTTTAATCATGACTAGTAATCCACTAGTCCACGAACTTTTAATGACTGTCAGGACTTCCAGTAACTAGTCCAGGTCAGGACTTTTAATCGCTAGTCCACGTCAGGACTTTTCGTCACTAGCCCAAGTAACAATCTCTGATGATGATTTCTTTTCTTTCAACAACAGAAAGACTTTAAACTACTTCATGTTACAACAAATTACAGTTTCATTCCGACTTTGATAACCAGTGCAGGCAACAATCTCAGACAGTCTGTTTCATCTTCAAACAATAAGGCCTTTAATGACTAGTCCATGAAAAGAAAAAAAAACATCTCGGGACATTTTCATCCAGAAACAATCAAAGATCTCTTATAACCAGTCCAGGTAAAAAAAAAAAAAACAAAAAACATGAACAACAACAACAACAACAACTAAGGTAACTGGTTTAATCCTAAAACAGAAAGAAGACATTAGATATCTAGTCTAGACAACAGTTGTGATTAGTTTCACCCTGTAAAAACAGAAGGACGCACAGTTGACGCTGTCATTCGCAGACCTATAAACTTTTCTTTTTCTTGATATTCATTTTACACAAACAATCTATTATCTACTTTTTTTTTTTAAAATCTTTTTGTTCATTTGCAAAGACAAGACGCACCCATCCACGCATTTCTTTTCGCTCTCGTTTTGTGTTAACGTCTTAATTATCATTTTATCACATCAGTGCTCAAAGACAAACGTTTTGCAGTCTGCAGACGTTATGCGCAGTAATAACTGGTTCAGCCTGATGTGTCTGTCTTGCTAATCTCCCTTGCCGCCATGACGACAGCTCCACTTTTTGCCATTTTTGTCCCTGACGTGTCTAGGAAAAACAACCATCAGACGACGACGACGACGACGACGACGATGACAACGACGACAACGAAGAAGAAGAAGATGATGATGATGATGATGATGATGATGATGATGATGATGATGATGATGAAGGACGACGACGACGACGACGAAGACGAAGACGAAGAAGATGATGATGATGAATGATGATGATGATGATGATGATGATGATGATGACGATGACGAAGACGGCGACAATGACAAGGATAATAGTAATAAAATAAAACATGAAATAAAATGAAAATAAGAAAAAAATATAATAATAATAATAATAGAAGATTTTTCTACCGCTTCCGAATATTTCAAACCGCCTCACAATAACCTTCAAAAGAGACACACACGTACATAAAAATCTCTCTCTCTCTCTCTCTCTCTCTCTCTCTCTCTCTCTCTCTCTCTCTCACACACACACCACACACACACACACACACACACACACACAAACACACACACACACACACAGAAGAAAGGAGAGAGAGAGAGAGAGGGGGGGGGGGGGGGGCATACAAACAGGGAACCATCAGGGAACATTTTTAGATCAGTTTTGAAGGATGGGAGTGACGGACTGTGGCGGACCGAGACAGGCAAATGACTTGTGGGTCTGTGCGGCAGAATATATAAAAACACACACACACACACACACACACACACACACACACACACACACACACATTCTTCCCATGCCTTTCTCTAATAAACGTTGGTATGCGGAAGATCCTATCATCGGCACACACACACATACACACACACACACACACACTCTCTCTCTCTCTCTCTCTCTCTCTCTCTCTCACACACACACACACACACACACACACACACACACACACACACACACACACACACACACACACACACACACACATCGAAGAGACCTTGATGGAACACAACTGTCCCGAAGCACAGGAACATATTTGCGGGAGCAGTTCCAGCAAATGACTCGGAAGCAAAGACAAGGAGGTCCCCCTGTCTTCTTTGTTCACTGGAACTCCGTGGAGTAGCTCTTCATACAGTCATCACCTACGACTGCTCGCTCAATTTCCCCGCCATTGCCAGCCTGCTTGTTTTCAATAAACGGGGGGGTTTCGTGCTAAAGCCTGCACGTGGAAGCAGGAGAGGCCTTTGCCGCAGTTCACTACCTCCTGACAAACATCGGCGGAAGTTGAAAACAATGGTGGTCGGAAGGAAGCCTTGTGGTCGGCGCTTCTGTTAGTAATACCGGAGGGGTGAAGATAGGGAGGGAGAAGGTGTGTGTGTGGGGGGGGGGGGGGGGGAGGTAGGAGGGGCGGTAGGGAGTAGTGGGGGGATTGGGGGGAGGGGGGGGGGAGGGTTGGGGACCCATGTGGTGTCTAAAGCCTCATCCCGGCAGGAATCGCAGGCAGGGAGACGGGGATTCAGAACCAGGGTGAAAAGAGGCCACCTGGGCTCCTCACCCCCCCCCCCCCCTCCTCGCCCACCCCCCTCCCTCCCTCCCACCTTCAGAAGAACCGGGGGTATGTGTGTGTGTGGGGGGGGGGGGGGGGGGATTTAAGGGGGGGGGGGAGGATCTGACAGCCTGGTTCCTATGGGACTGGAGTGGTTGGTGATGCTGGTCCTTTGAGATGCCACTCCAGAGCCTCACAGAACAGTCCATGTGCAGCAGCCTGCAAGCGGGGCCCCTCCCTCACTGTCGCCGGTGTGGCGTGAGGCAAACACTGTTGTTGTAAGGCAAACACTGTTGTTGTAAGGCAAACACTGTTGTTGTAAGGCAAACACTGTTGTTGTGAAAGAAGAAAACCACTTCAGCGGGTCTGCGAGACAATACCCCTCCCACTGAATCTGTATGAACACTGCTTCAGTACCCTATCAACACACACACACACACACACAACACACACACACACACTCCACCTTTGTCTTTCCCTCCGCTCCCCCTCCCCCCCTCCTTTCCTATCTAACCTGTTATACACTCTCTTCCCACCTCCTCCGCTCTCTCTCTCTCTCTCTCTCTCTCTCTCTCTCTCTCTCTCTCTTCAAGTCTCCTTCCTCTCAGCGCTCCAGTTTGACGGTGCGCTCGCTCTTCATCTAATTCCCGTCAGATTTTTCCTCCAGTCGAGGACGAACTGACCGACTGTTCAAACTGATACAGTTAATCGGCGGGACTTCGCGAAAAGGGACTGACAGAAAGACCGACAGACAAAACAGCCGCATAGTGAACAGATAGGCAACTCTTTCAATCTACACCCGCCCCCCCCCCCCCCCCCCCCCCCCCCTTCCTAACCTTTCCCTCAGACATTAATTAGACCTATTCTCCAGTGAACCCAACTTCCAGCGCCCCCTGCTGGATCAGGGGCCGTGATCCACATCCTGTCTGGAGGAGCAAACAAGGGATACACCCCTCCTCGGCCCTCAAGCGCATGACCCCAAAACATCGCTCTGGGCCTGCCAAGTTCCTGCAAACTCTCAGAGAAGAGAGAGAGAGAGAGAGTTCAGACCAACTACAGGACTGGAGATGGTGGACGTGGAGTTTCACACCTGGCTACCTTCTTCTCTTCCATTGGCATAGCCGAGAGTTGGGGAAGTGAAAGCCGGTGGAGGGGAGAGGGGGATGGGGGGGGGGGGGGGTTGAGGGAGGAGCTGGGGGTGAAGAAAGGGGTTAGGGTGTTGAAGAGCGAAAGAGTACACTCTCTCATTTTCAGACACGCGGGTTGTGTACCATCTGCTGCCTCAATTACCGTGGCCACCGCCTTAATCCCCAGCTAACTGGGTTATGCCTCCTCCCCGGCACACTTCACAGGATCTCCCTCCCCCACCCTCCCCACTGCCGAGGCGGGGGGGGGGGGGTGGGGGGCCCCCCCCCCCCCCCCCCCCCCCCGGACTGACGGGGCGGATCAGAGGTTGCAGGGACTTGAAAAGACGGACAAGGTAACCCAATCAGGCGGCCTAGGACTTGCCGTGTGAAACTGAATTAGGCGCAAAGCTGTGTTTACCTAGCTCTCGGGCACGAGGTTCCCAGGTTCCCTTGGTAAGGGGATGGAGCACTAAATAACAAGTCCTGGTATGAGGAGCATGTTCAAAATCTCTCTCTCTCTCTCTCTCTCTCTCTCTCTCTCTCTCTCTCTCTCTCTCTCTCTCTCTCCGAATTCTTACATCTGTGTTGGTTACAACTACTGAGACTGAAAAAGGTGAGACTACGAATAAGAAACAATGTTGCTACGTGAATGGTGAATTAATAAAAAAATACAGCTGCCCTTTAAGAAACAGAATATCTAAATGCTTCAGCTTTTGCTTTGTTGGTATTGTTGTTCCGTTTTATTTGAATGTGAAAACAAACCAGGAAATCGTCTGAACAGTATACTGTACAGAAAAAAAACAACAGTTTATAAGCAGACGCTCGCAGAAACAAAGTTTTCCTTTTGATGCGTCTGATTTTGCGGTGTGTTTGTTCTTTTGATTTCTAGAATTTAACGAATGAATCGGAAGATGGCTGTCTTTTAAAGCTAAGCAGTTTCAAGAAAGGCTATTTTTTGGCGTGTCTGCAGCGGTCTTTTCTTCTTGTTCGTTTCGCTTGGGTATTTGTTTTTGTATACAATCGAGATATTGTTTCACGGTATGCCTCTTATAGGATTGCAGTCACTTTTTGTTTGTTTTGATGTTTTGATTTCTTTCATACGGACAAGTCGATATTAGCCTCACTTCACATCTTTTCAAATGACTCTCTCTCTCCCTCTCTCTCTCTCTCTCTCTCTCTCTCTCTCTGCTCCACACGCTGCATCATGAGCCAGCTTACATCACTGCATTCTGTTCTGTAAAGGTACGAGTTAACATTCTTGACTGACTAACGTACCACGTACTGGCCAAGAATTATACGGAATAAACCGCCTGAATCTGGCTCGACTCTCGCGCCACTTTACTATGCACATGACACTTTCATTTCTTCTTCTTCTTTCTTTGATTTCTTTTGTTGTTGGTTTTGGTACAGTTAAACCAGGCGCAAGGGACACTACCTGGTGCCACAACTGAATAAACTGGAGTGGAGGAGAGAGAGAGAGAGAGAGAGAGAGAGAGAGAGAGAGAGAGAGAGAGGGAGAGGGGAGGCTGGTGGGATGGGGTGAATGGTGAAATAAAAGATGCTGAGGAGGAAGGAACGGTAACTCGCTTCACTCTGCCTCTATTCGCCTTTGTCCGAGTTTGCAGTTTGCTCCTGCAGGGAGCTAACAACTTCAGTGCGAGAGAACTGTTCAACTGGCAGGGCTGCCCTCTACGATAAACATGTAAACACCAGCTTCTTCTTGCGCGCTGTTCATAAAGGGCGTTCAACCGCCTGAACACAGGTCTTGCCACGCAGTCGAACCACCGTGTGTGTGTGTGATTCGAGCTTTGACATTTTGACACCATCAGCTGCGAGGTGAGGTGAACAGACAGCCTCCAGTGAACCGGATGCAGACACAGGAAGAGGGGAATGCCTCTAACGTGCTCAGCGGAACAACAAGCGACAGATGAAGATACTGTTCCTGTCCCCTTGACCTCTCTGGTTAAATCGAGGAGTCCTGCTACAAAAAGTACCAAAATATGTACCCCTATATACGCACATACAGTAATGTACAACATTACTGTTTTGACATCTCAGAGACCTTTTTATTATCATAAGCCAATAACAGTAATCAAATAATGCCAGAACAGCCAAACCACAGTCATTCTAAAGGCAAAACACGACAGCTCAGACATTTAGCCCTTCCTTTTGATTGTCATATCCATTTTTAAGACTATAGTAAGGATACAAAATCAAATACATATCAATATCCCAAAAATACACTGGCAGAATGTACAGCTTGTGCTAACTCTAGAGTGTTTTTGTTGTTGTTTGTTGTTTGTTATTGTTTTTTGTTTTTGTTTTTTTAAAAATAACTACGTGCCCAACTGCAATGAATTGTCAGTGTCTTGTGACAAGAGGGGGAGGGGTGTGTGTGTGTGTGTGTGTGTGTGTGTGTGTGTGTGTGTGTGTGTGTGTGTGTGTGTGTGTGTGCACGCGCGCGCGTGTGTGTGTGTGTGTGCCTGTGCGTGTGTGTGTGTGTGTGTGTGTGTGTGTGTGTGTGTGTGTGTGTGTGTGTGTGTGTCTGTCACAACTTTCTGAAACAAAGGCAAGTGAGTGTTGCATGGAGTCCAAAACAAACAAACAAACAAAACCCCCTAAAAGTCCAACTCTGACGCTAACAAAAGCGAAACCAAGAACAAAACACATGACAACAGTAGCAGACGCCTCTAAAAGACGCCGAGAAAGCAGATGAAAAGGGCAAGAGTCAAAGAGAGACTGACAGGAGGACAGAAGTTTGTCGCTCAAAATGTACGAGCGTGGATACACTTTATGCTGAAACTTAAAAAGCCTCCAGAATCCTCACACCAAACGACCAAGAAAACGTAAGAGAGAAAAAATGCCTTTGCTTGATACACTGCATGTGATCCAGAGCACTTGATGCCCTAGACTAATTAAAGCCCTCCAGAACATAGATAACCACTAGCGACACTGAGCAGGAAGTGGAAAGCAATCTGATAAAAAAAAAAGAATAAGCAAAACACATGTGCAGCTCCAAATTTATTCTTTCAATTACAGAAGAACCACCTGAAGGGTGTACGATTTGAGCATAAACTGCTCAACCGCTTTTAATCTTCAATCTCTTTTTTTTTCTTTTTAATCGCAGCTTCAGCGAGCGAGTGCCAGAACGTCTTTCCCTACTACCCCCCCCCCCCCCCCACACACACCACACACACACACCCCCCCCCTTTTCCACCCTCGCCCCTCCCTTCCAGCCTCTCCCTCCTCGCCGTCGCCAAATAAATCACCCGGGAGCGTGTATCACGTGCACCTGCGGGGTTCGCGCTAACACAGCGACCGAACTTGTGCTCAAGGAACAGCGTCATGCATTAACAGCGGAGGCCACGGTGCTGCGTAGGTCTGCGCAGCTGCGCCAAGGGTCTTCATTAGCCGGCAACACGTCGCCACGACTGCGCTGTGATCCGTTTCCAGCTTGACACGGAAACACAGCAGCACATTAAGCACTGCCTGTCTTGCTTACAAAAGCCTGCAACCCCCCTTCATCTAAAACAAGCCTGGGGAGGGAGAACGAGAAGGAGCGATTCTCATTACCGTCAAGTTGTTGTGGGTGATGTGTGTGTGTGGGAGGAGAGTTGGAGTCCAGGTGCGTGAGTAGAAACGTATATGCGTGCGCATGAGTTTTCGTGAACGCGTGATGAATGCATGAGTTCGTTTACGTACGTATGTTTTGGTCTCCAAACGACGGAGGTAATCCCCACCTTCCATCTTACCACTGGGCAATGACGAATGGGTGAGCTGCCTTTACAGCTACAGTGCACAGAAAGCCCACAATAGACCTACTTTTTTGTGACTTGAGTTCAACTTGAGTCGCGATACCGTACACCACGGGTGGGGGGTGGGGGCGGTGGGGGGAGTTCAAGTCACAATAAAACGTCGTCTCGACCTACGGCGTTGTTTTCAGCCAACATCCAACTTGAAGACACATCCAACTTGAGATACATCCCCACATACACATGTGATGTGTATGTGGGGATATGTTT
>JADBJO010004301.1:0-7500 GCA_016801955.1 Conus betulinus | reverse complement strand
CAGGCCTTTAAGACCTGTGATCACCTGTCCGCGGCCTCCGGGGAGAACTTTGTGGTCAGGGAAGACACACAACCCCACTCAGGATGAACAGGGAGGTTTGGGAGGCGGGGGGGAGGGAGAGCGGGGAAGAAAACCAGGCGATTGGAGGTACCCGGGGGATACGTGCTGATACCCCCGGCTTAGTGTCATGACGGAGGCCTCCTCTTTCCCCCCACCCCCTCCCCCACCCCCTCCCCCCCCCTCCCCGCTCCACCCCCAGCGGTTCTCCGACAGCCGTTAAGTTTAACCGGCAACTTAACGCCGTTCCTTGTTTGTCGCCGAGAAGTGAAAACGTGTGAAGAGGCACGGCGGAGGTTAAAAGTGCATCGGGAAAGAATGCGAACAAAACGGCAGAAGAAAAAAAAAATCAAAAGAAAAAAAAATCTACGGAAACAATGAAACACAATGGCAAAGAAATGAAACAAATCGGCAGCAAGACAATGAAAATCAACTAAAAGAGTGAAACAACACGGGGGGGGGGGGGGGGGGGGGGGGGGGGGGGGGGGGGGGGGGGGGGGGGCGAAAAAAAAAAAAAAACGAAAAGAGGAAACAGCATGGGGAAACAATGAAACAAAACGCAGTAAGTAATCCAAAAAAAAAAAAAAAAGGAAAAAAAAAGAAAAAAGAAAGAAGAAAGAATCTACGAAGAGAGTGAAACAAAAAGAGGAAAAGAAATTTAAACAAAACAGCAGCAAGAGAAAAAAAAAATGCGTAAAGAGTGAAATAAAAAGAGGAAAAGAAATCAAACAAAACGGCAGCAGAAAAAAAAAAAAAAAGAAAGAACTGCCAAGAGAGCGAAAAACCCAAAGAATAATAAACTGATAAGGGTAGACACATAAATAGCAAGTTTTACTTTGTTTTGTCCAAGTCGGGGTCAGCTGTTTGGTCTGGGATTCGTTAAAACAACGTTCAAGTCATTTTCATCTGGCGCGTGCACATCACAGCATCTCGGGCCCGTCGCAGAGCAAAGCGGTAACATAACACGTTAATCGTCCAGTCACAGATACGCTTTACTAATAATTGAAGGGGATTGCGAGAAGCGGGTGGGAGGGGGTTTGTGGGGTTGTGGGTTTGTAAAGCCACGAGCGCTTGCACCGAGAGGCCGTGGGTGTGTGTGTGTGTGTGTGGTGTGTCGCGCGGGGGGGTGTGTGGTGTGTGTGTGTTGTGGTGCGCGCCGCCCGGGCCGAAGGCTGGGGGGCTCTGCGTGTGTGTTGGTGTGTGTGGTGTGTGGGTGGGGGGGGGGGGGGGGGGGGGGGGGGGGGGGGGGGGGGTGGGGGGGGGGGGACAGGGGACAGGGGGTGGAAGGGGTGGAAAGGCGGTAGAGGCTGAAGCATTGAGATTGCCCTGGCAACCATCCGGTTGAGGGCCTTGAGAAGTGTCGTCTGTCACAAAACAACACGAAAGAGAACGAGAAGCCACTTTTTCCCAGATTTACGGACGGAAATTCAAGAAGAAACGACACCCCGCCCCCAACCCGACCCACCCCGAACCCCCCCCCCCCCCCCCCCCCCCCCCCCCCTCCACGCTTCCCCCGACCACCCCCCCCCCCCCCCCCCCCACCTCCTCCACCACACAACACACGTAACGGTCCGTTTCCTGTGACGTCACCCATGTGAACAAATCGAAACTCGGGTGAATAACCCCATGTAAGGTTACTCGACACCCCCTACCCCCACCCTGATGTATACATACGCCCCATCTGTTTCTGTTTGTGGCCAGGCGTAAATGCAAAGCTTCACGCCCTTTGTTCGAAGCTGAAAAACCGACCTCTCATACTCCTTGTTATTTAGAGAGAGAGAGAGAGACCCGAGAGAGAGAGAGGAGAGAGAGAGAGAGAGAGAGGAAGGGAGGGAGAGAGAAGAACCAAAAGAGAAAGAAGAAAGAAAAGGAGAAGCAGTGAAAGGAAGAAAATGAAAAAAAAAAAAAGAAAGAAAGAAAAGAAAGGAAGAGAAAAAAAAAAAAGACTTCGGGAGGGGGAAAACGTGACATATCGATCCCGCTGAAACTGAGAAAGGTCTGGTTCCGCTGCAAGAGAGATGTCTTATTTTGTCCCACTTGAACTTCCCTCTTCTCTCCCTCGTACTAAAACTGAAACAGCAAGCGGTGAAACTAAGATATCTAACAATTATAAACAGGTCGCATTTCTTCTTCATTCTGAAAGCAAAGACCAAAGAGTTTTTGGGGTTTTTTTAAAATACAAGAGAAGAAAGGCACGTAATTTATGAAAGCCAGAAATCAAACCTCACGCACGCACGCCACACTCACGCACGCGCGCGCGCGCGCGCGCACAACACCATACACACACGCGCGCGCGCGCCGCACACACACACATCCACACACAACACACACACACACACACACAACACACACACACACACACACATTCTGTCGTTCAAAGCGCAGCCGACCATGAGGTGCACCACAAGAAAACTTCAATCGACAAGGAAAGGAAATCCCTGCCCTCCCCCCCTCCCCTCCATCCAACCCCCTCCCCAACAGAGCAATGGTTAAATGGATAACGCTGCATCACGCTTGAAGACAGAAAAGTCCCTTAAGTCAACGGTTCGATCTTCGCAACCCTGGATGGGTTTTCTGCGTGCCGCCCTCCGCTCCAGGAAAGTCTTTCAGTGGGAGGGTCTGGGCTGGAACAGTACGGAAGAGAACAATACATCAAAGCTTCATGAGCAGAAACTCACTGGCGCTCGTGAAAAACTTCCAGAGCAAGCCAAGCTGGTTCATGTCCATTCTGCTGGGGCGGGGGATGGGGATGGAGAAACTCGATAGAGGGAGAAGAAGAAGAAAGAAGAAGAAGAAGGAGGAGGAGGAGGAGGAGGAGGAGGAGGAGGAAGAAGAAGAAGAAAAGAAGAAGAAGAAGAGAAAGAAGAAGAGAGAAGAAAAAAGGAGGAAGAGGGGGGGGGGGGGGGGGGGGGGGGCGGTGGTGGGGAGAGGGGTTGGAGAGGGAGAAAAAGAAGAAGAAAACAATATGGCGCACTCTCCCCCGGCGAGCGACTCGATTTTGACACTGAAAAACGTCTTGTGAGAAGACAGGTCCCACTGAACAAATACCATGAAAGAAAGCCAAGAAATGTGACAGCATGAGCGAACCCCCGTCGGCGTTGTGTAACTCAGTCGTGTCGCCTCCAGAGCACCCAAGCTCCTCGGCATGCAATCTATCTCTCTCCGTGACGGGCAGCCCCGGGTACCAGCGGTAACTAGACGTAGGCCGCGATGACAAGGGCCAGCACACTATGGGAACATGCTAGCTTCAGAAGCAAACAATCGCGCTGTTTTCCCAGGAAAATGGGTATCATCCCTCAGGAAATTGGGGGTAAGCTGTTATCTCTGATAATCACAACTGTTTTCCGTAGGATAATAGCTGTTTGCTCTGTTTTCATTATGGATTAGTAATGTTGTCCCTATTCTTCCCCGCGGGAAAACAGTTATCATCGGTGTTGTCTCTACGGATCATAAGTGTTTGCCTTATTTTCGCAGGAGAAAAAAAAAAAAAAGAAGCTATTATCCTAATGTAAAACAATGAAAATGCGCGAAACATTATCCAGTGGGGGAAAAAACACGAAAGTAGGAAAACGGTTATTATCTTGATGGAAAAAAAAATAGGAAAACATTATCCCAGAGAGGAAAACACCAGAGATAGGAAAACAGATACTATCCTAATGGCAACAACGAAAACCTGTAAATCTTTTATAAATAGGAAAATCTGTAAATCACACTTCAAGCCCTTCATAAACAGCAGACGTGAGACAGTGTATAAAGAAGAGACTCTGCCTTCGTTTTTCATCTTTCGCCAAGTTCTGATGTCTTGGACTGCACAGGAAAAAAAAAAACATATGTATTGGCGCCGATAAAAAACATAACCGGATTTTCACAAAACTACTGGCCCATTAAAAAAGGGTGAGAGAATAACAAGAGTGGTGGCCAGACCACCACACAAGGCTAAACGACAAATAACAAGAGACACGACGCGAATCGATGCTTAGGTATTTTGCTAGATTATGGACTTCGCGCATCCTGCTGGCTAGCGCACCCCTTCAAGACACACTTCCCCTATTCTCTCTCCCCACCACCCCACTATATCTTCGCTCTCCTACTCTCTTCTCCTCACCTCACTCTCTCGCTCTCTATACTCTCTCCTCTCCTCTCTCGATCCTCCTCTCCTCCTCTCTCATCTCGCTCTCATCTTCCAGAGAGATTGGCAAGAAGAAGCTATGCCTAAAATCTCAATCACTTGATCGAATAAAAGGTTACACGTTCTGAGTCTCTATCTCTCTATCTCTCTCCTCCATCTCTCTCTCGCTCTATCCTCTCATCTACTCTCTCTCTCTCAGACCTCACTCCGACCCCCCACACCCCCAATTCGGTTCCCGTCCCCTCCGCCCACTTCTCCCAGTCCTCCCAATCCGGCATGTCCGCCCGGCCATTGTGATTTGCAGACAAAGCTGGCTGGTTAGCGCCGGCAAGCAACGTGTGTAGCATCGCTGTCGGAGAGGCACTGTGACCTCTCATCTCCCTTCCTTCCCGTGGGAGTCTGGTCCCCCGACCGACCGGCCAGCCCACAAGGAATTAATGTACGGGATGTTGGCGGGGTGTGGGGGGGTGGGGGGGGGGGGGGTGGGACGATGATATGAGCGGTGGTACCCTTTCTGCTTTCCTCTGTGGTTGGTACCAACATAGCGCGAATAGGCCGACCTCCGTCTCGCTGTGGCATGCGGTACACTGGCTGCCTTGCGACGCTCTCTAGGTCACCATTGTGACCCCTCTCTTTGCACTGCTACCTCCGCACACATAACTCATCTCCTCCATCTCTCTCTCTCTCTCTATGTTGTTGTTGTCTGCATTCTTTTCATTTGTATAATTGGTATGCTTTTTGTCAGCGGCCTTTGCATACAAAAGCGTGTGTGTGTGTGTGGTGTGTGTGTGTGGTGTGTGTGTGTGCGCGCGCGCGCTGGCGCGCGCGCGCGCTGCGCGTGCGTGCGTGCGTGCGTGCGTGTGTGTGTGTGTTGTGTGACCATGTGCTCCAGAGTCTGTGTGCCTGTTGTTTTTTTTCCTCTCCTTTTTTTTTTTTCTTTTCATTTTATTTTTCTTTTCTTTTCATTTCTTTGTCTGTAATCTGAATCTGATAGCATAATTTAGCTTACAAAGAGACCATTGCAGAACAAGGTTCCTGCCTAAAATTCAATCTTTATCGGATACAAAGTTTTCTGATCCCTCTCTCTCTCTCTCATCCTCTCTCTGTCCCCACCCCCCCCCCCCCCTCCTCCTCTCTCTCTCCTCCGCTCTTCTCTCTCTCTCTGCGCTCGTCATCCATCTCCCATCTCTTCCTCCTCCTTTCCCTCCGCTCTCCCGCTGCTCCAAACCTACTCTCTCTCCCTACTCTCGCACTCTCTCCCGCTCTCCTCCTCTCCTCCTCACGCCCCTCGCTCTTCTACTCTCCTCCCGTCTCCGCACTCTCACCTCGCTCCTCTCTCCCTCTCCCTCCATTTCCCACAACGCCCCCAAAACCCCGCCCCTTTCTCCCTCCCCTGTCCCTCAACGGCCTCCACGCCTCCGCCCAGCCACCCCATACCCCCACTTTTCCGCCTCCACTCCACAAACCCTCCAGTCTGTCGGACAGGTCCGACATGTCCTCCATGCTAAGCCTCTTGCTATGAACGACAGTGGTAGGGCGGTGTATTCCCCCGTTGTCCTTCCACAGTTTACGCCAAACTTCGGTGCGGCCGTCTCTGGAGAAGAGCTCCTTCAGAGTATTGCTTTCCCCTGAATGCCCCCCAAATGAAGGCTAAAGCCGTGGATCATATTTCGGTCTTTCTTCATTTCTTTTTGGGGGGGGGAACCTTTGGATGCGACATGGAGGTCTTCAGATTGCTCCGTTCCACTTATTGCTTTTCCGCGCTGGTGTATTTGCGCAGGCTCTCTTTCTGCTACGGTTTTGTTTTTTTTGGTTGGGGGGGTGTTGTGAGCCACATAGATATTGTTCGATTCGATTAGCTAGATCCGGGGGTGTCCTCTACTACTCTTCCTCGCCTCTCATCTCTCTTCTCTCTCTGCGCTCTCGATCGCGAGCTCGCTCTAGCGTCATACTTCTAACACCCTCCTCCCCCTCTTTCTTTCTCATCCCGCTCTCTCTCCCGACATACATCCCACACAGACATACCTACATACAGAGACGACAGACCAGACAGACAGCTACCCATAAACGCTTTTTTTTGCAACCCCATCACCAGTCAACTGTAGATGTCATTAAGAACGGAAACCTGACAGTGTCCATATGATATATATAAACGATGAAAAAACAGGAAAAGAAAAAACACATATCAATGAAAATTCCACCAAGACAAAACATTGTCCATAGCCCTCCAGCTGATGATGTCTAAAGTCGCTTCCAATTTGCTCTTCGTGTTCTTCTTCCTTCTAAGTGAAATGGCCCTTGAGGCAGAATGTGGAGAGAGAGTAAGAGAGAGAGACGAGAGAGAGAGAGAGGAGAGATAGAGAGAGAGAGAGACAGAGAACAGAGAGAAAGAGAGAGACAAGACATAACAGATTACAGACAGACAGTAGAGACAGAGAGGAGCTAGAGAGAGAGATAAGAGATGAGAGAGAAGAGGGCAGACTGGAGACCAGAAAGAGAGGGGAAAGGCCCTCCGAAAGGACTTAAAGAAAGGAGGGGGAGGAAAGGAGAGAAGGAGCAAAGACGAGGACTCCTCTGACTACTCTCTATCTCTGGATGCCGACTGATACACTGAGCGTTTTACAGCTGGTGGGTGTGCACACTTTAATAACGACACTTGGTAATCGTGTACCTTCTGGTAAGGTATGGGGCTGAGGAGACGGGTAGCTAGACCTCGCCTCGCGCATGTGTTGAGGTGTAGCCACCTGGGGAGAAGGAGAAACCGACCTGAAGATGGACGGAAGGGTGATGGGGTGGTTGAGGGAGGTGGAGAGAGGAGGACCCAGAGAGACCAGATAGAGAGATAGGCAGAGAGATAGAGAGAGAGAGAGTAAGGGGCTGAGGAAAGTGTGAAGAAGCTTGAGAGGGGCGGCCGGGGAAGGGGGGGGAAGGGGAGGAAGATCCATCCTGAAATATGTACCAGCGACTCGCCACACCCGTGTCACCAACATGCCATTGATGGATTCCTACACGGGGAATGCCAGCCCGCCCCGCCTCTCTCCTGTAGTGATAACTTCCCAGGTTTCTACTAAGCTACCGGGGTGCCCCCCACCTGACCAGAGATGCCTTACACAGCGTCTGCCTGGCCCATCTGACTGCCGTGCCTTCCGCACCCCAACCCCGGGCTTCAGATTCCTCTTTCCCCTTCCCCGGCATTTTTTGGTTTTGTTTTGTTTTGTTTTTTGGTTTCGTTTTGTTTGTTTGTTTGTTTGTTTGTTTTTTCTGCTGGGGGCCGGCTTGAAAGCGTCTCTCTGCTCGTCACGCCCAGTCCACGG
>JADBJO010004300.1:187500-202500 GCA_016801955.1 Conus betulinus | reverse complement strand
ACAGCTCAGAAACCTGCTGACAAAGGAAAACTGATTCTACAGACTCGGAATAAAAGGACGAACCACAAAAAAAGGGAATTGCTTGATGCCTGGAACCTTTATATCCAATTCAAACATCCTTAATAACATTTGGCGCCATCCTCGTAGAGTCATAAACTATTAGATGTCGGGCAGGGAGAGGGGAAAGTGTAATGCTGTTAGTGATGTGTGAGAACTGGTGATGAGCAGAATACACAGACCAAATCCTACTGACTCTTCAGACACACCAGCCTGCGTCCATCGACAGGACAGAATCGCAGTGCCAGATTCACTCTTCTGGCGGACGCCTGCAGCAGTGGGGAGATATGCCATTGTCTGCTGGTGAACGGTTATTTGGTTGTCTCCTGGAGGTGTGAATGTCTCTCTGCTGCCCTGTTCTCCCTCTGTCATTAATGTAGCAAACTCTCTCTCTCTCTCTCTCTCTCCTCCTCTCTCTCTCTCGCTCTCTCTCTCTCTCTCCTCTCTCCTCTCTCTCTCTCTCTCTCTCAAAGGTTACTCATTCCCAGATTAGATTTTTTAATCAAGTGTTCAACGGCCCTTCATTTTTACGTCAAACTCAGTAATTTCAGAAACGCATATTACAAATCATTAATGAAGGATTTTGCCAGTTCACAGTAACATAATATCATATAATGTTCTGCAATCTTTACCTACCTAGGTGAAGCTTCTTTGTATAGGTAGGCTGTTCTGTGTTGTGTTGACAGCTCTAGAGTCGGGGGCTTTTTTATGATTGCCATGTCTTCATATGTTACAGACTTTCTGTTTTTTTTTTTCCTTCTCTTTTGTTCTCTTTTGTTCATTGACGGCGTTCCCCCCCCCCCCCCCCCCCCCCCCCCCCCACCACACACACACACACACACACACACCTCTCTCTCTCTCTCTCTCTCTCTCTCTCTCCTCTCTCCTCGCTCTCTCTCTCTCTCTCTCGCTCGATCAAAGAACTATATTGTGGATGAACGTTCCTTCATCGATCAAGATAAACTCTGCAAGAACTTTTGAGTCTTTAGGATCAATTTTATTAGGAAAAAAAAATCAAAATTTTATTACTTCAATACAAAATACGTTCTGTACTAAACACAGATATTTCTGGACCATAGAATTTCATGTGGCCAAGAAATGGTGACATTGTAAATGCAATATGCTTTCCATTTATTACTTATATCCTTCGCTCCTAGGAGTCACGTGAACTTTAAAACTCTTAAACTCGGGGACAGAGAGAGAGAAGAAGAGACAGACAGACAGAGATTTAAAAAGATCAAACATCTGGGCGAAAAAAAAACAAAGTAAAAGTAACATTCGAAATTGGCAAAACTTTTTTCAATAATCTCTATAGTAAAAATTGTCCTTACTTGTGAAGAATAAAGTTGTATCTATTCAAACTGTCAATTTTCATAGCAAATCATACTGAAACGAAAGAAGAACAAGAAGGAGAAGAACAAGAAAAACAAAAACAAGAAGAACAAGAACAAAGACAAGAAGAACAAGAAGAAGAAGAAGAAGAGCAGCAGGAGGAGGAGGAGGAGGAGGAGGAGAAACAACAACAGCAACAACAACAAAATCAAGAAGAAGAAGAAGAACAACAACAACAACAACAACAACAGCAACAACAACAACAACAACAAGACGAAGAAGGAGAAGAAGAAGGAGAAGGCGAAAAAGGAGTAGACGACGAGGTCGACGACGACGACGACGAAGAGGACGACGACGACGACAACAAAGAAGAAGAGAAAGAAGAAGAAGAAAAAGATGAAGAGGAGGAGAGAAAAATGAGGAGGAGAAGGAGGAGAGGAGAAGGAAAAAAAAACGCAGCAGCAGCAGCAGCAACAGCCGGCATCAATATCATCATCATCGTAATAACTGCAATAACAAAAAACAATAGAAGAAGGAGATGGAAAAAACGCAGCAGCTGCATCAGCCAGCATCAATATCATCATCGTAATAACTGCAATAACAATAGAAGAAGAAGAAGAAGAAGAAGAAGAAGAAGAAGAAGAAGAAGAAGAAGAAGAAGAAGAGAAGAAGAAGAAGGAAAAAAAAAGAAAAAAAAAAAAAGAAAAAAAAGTCATCATAAAATCATGATGATGACGATAATGATGATGATCATCATCATCATCATAATCATCATCATCATCATCATCTTTTCTTCTTCTTTTCTCATTACAATCATCATCATCATCATATTTTTATTGTTAATGTACTCTGATGTTAACAATAATATTAACGCGATTAAAAAACAATGGAAATAAGGTTTTCAAAGCGATCCGTCTATGGGCTTAGAACACTTACAAATAAAAACATAGTCAACCATCATGAAATACAAACAAATGTCTAGCTAGTCTCTTTCTACAATACCGTAGACCGACTCTCTCTCTCTCTCTCTCTCTCTCTCTCTCTCTCTCCTCTCTCTCTCTCTCTCTCTCTCTCTCTCTCTCTCATATTTATCAACAGCCTGCCTGTAGGTGTTGGGAATTGTCAGTATGAATTATATGCACTGAAATGGCACATGCGTGACAAGGATAGACTAAGATTAGGCACCAGCCTAAACCCTTCAAATCTTCATCCTGGAGTATTACAGATCAGTTTCTCTCTCTCTCTCTCTCTCTCTCTCTCTCTCTCTCTCTCTCTCTCTCTCTCTCTCACTCTCTCTCTCTCTCTCCGGTCTCTCTCTCTCTCTCAAACTCTGTCACACACAAACACACACACACACACACACACACGCGCGCGCGCACGCACGCACGCACGCATGCGCACACACACACACACACACACACACTCTCTCTCTCTCTCTCTCACACACACACACACACACACACACACACACACACACACACATTCAGTATGGCAACCAGGAGACTAGTTCGCTTTGAAAATAACATGTCAAGGGAAGACCATTCGTTAACTAAAACTGAAGCCATGAACAGTCAGTTACAGGCATGCAATTGTCCTACACACGCACGCACGCGCACGCACACACACACACACACACACACACACACACACACACACACACACACACATTCGTGCGTGTGTGCACAGAGGGGGGGGGGGGGGGGGGGACAGAGAAGGGGAGACAGAGACAGAGACCAAGTTAATTAGAAGAAGACACACGGCCTGAAATAAAGTCAATAGGAGAACAGAAAGACAACAGACACTACACTACCATTTCTTTACTGGGTTTTATTTTTCGCCATGTTTTTTTTTTCTGCAGATCAAAGACGTCGATGCCATACTTCATGCCTGTCCTCAACGCCCCGCTAACCAATCACCTCATTGCACGTCTCAGCAGTCAGCTTGAAACGCCGGCCAAGAAAGAAACCCCCGCCAACCGGGCTTGTTAGAACGCCAATCATTAGGCGCGCTTTTTTTGTTTGTTTGTTTGTGTCGTTTGTTTTCTTTTTTTTTAACCAGAGACCATTTTCGTTCGCATCTGTCCCAGACACTGTGCCATCTAGCACGGTGCATTTTACAGCTAACGGGTGTTTGTTTTTGTTCGTTCGTTAACCTTGTTACTGCTGTTACAGTTGTTGTTTTTGTTTACTTTGTTGTCGCTGTTACAGCTTCCACGGCTGCTGCTGCTGCTGCTGCTGCTGTCTCTTAAAACGATGAGAATAGTATGATTTTTCTTAAAGGAAAATAATAACAATGGCCCTTGTTTCTTGAAATATTGAAAATACCCGCTGTTTCTTAGCAGCATGAAAATTCCTTTGTTCCTGAACATCTTGAAAATGCCATTTGTTGTCTGTTAAATGTCATTTGTTATAAAAAATCCATGAAAATACCCTTTGTTTCTTAAAATCACAAAAGATGGCACTGATTTCATTAAATTAAGGCAATGGTCTTTGCTTCTTACAATCATGAGAACAGTTCTGTTTCTTAAACATACAAGAATGGCCTATGCATTCGAAGGTATGTTCATTATGGGTTACGGATGATGCCCAATGTTTTAGTTTACCGCTTTATAGCCGTTGCTATTGGCTGTAACGGCCTGTGATGGTTTTCCTTCTTTATGGAATACCTCAGAAAGTACTTGGCCGATCTTTCTGAAAATTTGTAGGTATGTTCATAATGGGTCACGAATAATGCCCGATGTTTTAGTTTACCGTTATAGCAGTTACTAACGGCTGTAACGGCCTGTAACGGTTTTCTCTTCTTTATGGAATATCTCCGAAAGTACTTGGCCGATCTTTGTGAAAATTAGCAGGTATGTTCATTATGGTCATGGACGATGCCCAATGTTTAGTTTACCCCGTTATAGTTGTTACTAACAGCTGTAACGGCCTGTAACGGTTTTCCTTCTTTATGGAATATATCCGAACGCATGCGGCTGATCTTTCTGAAAATTTGTTAGTATGTTCATTATGGGTCACGAATAAGGCCCGATTTTTTTTTTTTTTTTGTTCGTTTGTTTGTTTTGGTTGCTGTCCCAACCTCTGCGCCACCTCAGAGGCAGTGCACACACGCCGCTCATTCCGACACCCCGTCCACAGCCGCAGGTACAGCCGTAGGTATGTTCATTATGGGTCACGGATCATGCCCGACGTTTTTAGTCTACCGTTATAGCTGTTACTAATGGATATAACGATCTATATTGGTTTTTTTCTTCTTTATGGAATATCTCAGAAAGTACGTGGCCAATCTTTGTGAAAATTTGTAGGTATGTTTATTATGGGTCACGGATGATGCCCGATGTGTTAGTTTACCGTTATAGTCGTTACTAGCGGATATAACGGCCCATAACGGTTTTTCTCTCTTCATGGAATATCTCAGTAAGTACGTGGCCGATATTTCTGAAAATTTTGTAGGTATGTTCATTATGGGTCACGGATGATGCCCGATGTTTAAGTTTACCGTTATAGCTTTTACTAATGGCCCATTATTATGTTTTTCTTCTTGATGGAAAATCTCAGAAAGTTCTTGGCCGATCTTTCTTAAAATGTGTAAGTATGTTCATTATAGGTCACAGATGATGGCTGATGTTTACCAGAATAGCCATTGCTAACGGTTACACCTACCCAAGACGGTTTTTTCCTCTTTATGGAAATACATCATGCGTATTCAGGATAAACTGGGAGTACGTTTATATGCTTTGCATCTTGTTTTTTCTTTTCTCCGAGGATTTCCCCCCTGTCTTCCCTTAACGTGCTTTGAATCCAGCGAGTCTTCTCGCCTCCTAGGGTCCAGGGATCATTGGCGAGGAGGATCAATAAGGAAGCGGGTGAGCGTTGTCAGCCACAACAGAAATTGGTTCTGTTAGGACGTCTTCAGAGGATATCACTGTCTCCTCCCTGCCAGACGGCACGCCCTGTCTCTCCCAGCACACAGCCACCAGTGAACACGATTCAGACTGGGCGGATCGCTGCAGTTTACAGTACTACGCAGCCGCCAGGGAAGACGGATCGGACCGGCCGGATAGTTGCAGCTTACAGAACACACGGCCATCAGGGCCGCCATTTTGCCAGCATGGATGTCCGCGTCGGCATTCCGGATCTTCCGGTAGGGGACGCCATCCATCAGGATCTGTGCCACTGCCTTGGTTTGGACAGATTCCAGTCTGGTTAAGCGGAGGGGAGGGGAAGGGGGGCGGGAGACGGTCAGACGGAAAATGTACTCACTGAGCTGGTTTGACGTGTTTGGCAGTCCTGCAACGCCAGAACCCAAGACAGTGGTGAATTCAGCTGCGTTCGGAAGGTTCTATTTATATTTGAAACACTTTGCATTGCCTGTATCATAACGCTTACAATTTCTTTACGCAGAGATTTTATTCCCCTATTCATGTTATTAACCACTCAATCAGTTAGTCACTTAATCAGTTAGCTCTTCATTGACAATTCGAGAGATTGTTTCTTGATTTACAAATCACTGCTGAATTAGAAGCCTCTTTTCCTGTGCAGTGATAACATGTCTGAAGACAGAGACCGTCTGTATTTCACAGGGTGCTGTGCTAACATAAGACAATGTATGCTGCTAATGGCATCTGCTTATAACATAGAAAATTTGTGGAAACACACATGAATGATAGAAGTGGTCTCGTTTTTGGTCTTTTAACTGCAGAAACACATACACTACGTGTGTAATTTTTCATTTAAAACATCGATTTCGTAAACAAAATTACATACTGCAGATTTCAGATCAGTTTGATTTCATTTTCGTTTTATGTGTTAGTTTGTAAATTCTGAGAATAAAAGATTACCTTTTACGCGCAGAGTGTATGTTCTGTCAATGTTTGTTCATGGTAGTTTTAGAAAGAAAAGGACACACGAATGATTTTTTTTTTTTTTTTTTTTAAAGAAAAAAGTAAGGCTGACAACATCAATGATGAAACATGCGTCTGTCTCTTGTGACCTTCAGCGCCACCAACACACACACACACACACACACCCCCCCCCCCCCCCCCCCCCCCCCCCCCCCCCCCAAACACAAAGCATTTAGAAAATTGGGCAGTATCATTTCAATAAAAAAAAAAAAAAAAAATAACTGCATTTGGAGGCTGCTTTTAAGAAAACTAAAAACAAGCGAACGAGCAAACAGTACTTTTTGAAATAATCATATGATTCCATATACTAGTCTTAAATGAAAGAAAAAGGAAACTAAATGACATCTAAAAGTAAAAATGAAGGTGAACTCAAGCTTAGTACTTCTCGAAACACAAAGAAGCTGCGCTTTGTAAACGACTAGCCGTTACCCGGCGTCGCCCGGGTATTATAAGAGAGAGAGAGAGAGACAGACAGACAGACAGACAGACAGAGACACAGACAGAGGCAGAGAGAGGTACCAAGGGTACTTGATACCAAATTTGGTGGCGATCAGCCCAAAAACCGTGGCCTTCTTTTTCACTGTCTCCCATAAAGTAAATCTGGAGAAACTGTGGCTCGGTTGATGGCTGCGGTAGCAGGGGCCCAGTGCTGTGGTAGACCTGTCCCTGCACCTTGAATGTAGGCATGTATCCAGGCAGCTTTACCTCCCGTGCACATCCGAAGCTAGTCATTTGGAAAGCAGAGTTATACTCTCATGTGTTTGAAAGGACATGACTGGTGTCTGCAGAGTTCCCAAGGAGATAGGATTGAAGAGGCTCTGGCGGTTCAATCAGGGGTGGCAGTCTGACCTTGCCACTGTTGCAGCAGATTCCTGGTGCATCCCCTCTGCACTTCAGAGCGTGGCAATGTGGGCACTCTGCTGACAAAGTGCCGATGAAAACGTCCTTGTGGTTACTGTAGAGGGTTGAAGCGCTGTAATGAAATGCGAGTTAAGCCATCTGATTTTGGTTGGTTGTGATAAACCCCCTAGCGCTCACACGTGTGTCATGTTCTTGTTCTATTCTAACCTGTCTATGCTGTTGACTGTCTTGCTGTATATTTGTTGCCTTGCGTTCTCTATCACTTTTTCGTCTACCTTCTCTCTGTTCTAAAGTTTCTTGCTCTCTATGTGCATGCTGCTTTGCGTTCTCTGTCGCTTTTTCGTCTACCTTCCCTCTGTTCGGTTGTCTCTTGGTGTCTATGAGCTGTCTTGCGTTTTCTGTCTTTCTGTTGTCTTGCATATCTCTCTTCACTGTTTTCTTCTGATCAAGAACGTTGAACTTTGGCCGTAGCAGAAGAAAAGCGTGTGAGCCGGGTCTCTCTTTTGGGCGGCATTGTCCCGATTTTAAGTTCGATTGGAAGAGTAAAACATATGTAAATAAAAGAAGGTTAATTCAGCCTTTCTAGGCGTGTATGTTTTGATATTCAAATCTATAGAACAGAAAAGAAATTAGATGGAAACGCGATGCCCGAAAAACACAGACTTACTGGATGAGCCGAAAAGTTCGTCTGCTTCGGAGTTTGTTTTAAAAGAATAAATAATAGATTTGCGAATTAGAAATGGACGTTACCACAGATCTACACATGGTCAAGTGATAAAGATGAATTCTAATTATTGTCAAACGTTCATAACGTCATTTAGCCGCTGTGACGTGTGCAGCACGGTGAACAGGCAAAGGATACAACGTCTTTTTCTTGGGATTTCTGATTTCTTGTGCGAATTTTTTGTGAATACCTCAAAGCTTTCTAATGTTGTTTACATAGTTTTTGCCATGAATGACCTTCGTGAATCAGAAGTTCTTGGTTTCGTCCATAATTCAAATTAAATTTTGGGGGGTATGCGCGTTTTTGTTCAATTTTTTCCCCCTTAAACGTTCACGTGAACACTTTTCCAAATCTATTTTATAATAAATCTATTACAAAAAGCTGACTCTGTCGTGTAGTGTTCCGATGTTCAGTTTTGCGTTTGTGGACGCAAATTGCGTCACGACGCAGTGCGTCTCGTGATCGCCGACCCGACGTTGCTGTTTGTAGGACACCAAGGATACTTGATACCAAATTTGGTGCTGGTGCCAATCGGCCTAAAACTGTGGCCGTGTAGTGTTTCCGATGTTCAAGTTTTGCATCTGTGGACGCAAATTGCGTCACGACGCAATGAGATACCAAATTTGGTGCCGATCGGCCTATAACTGTGGCTGTGTGTAGTGTTCCGATGTTCAGTTTTGCGTCTATGGACGCAAATTGCGTCACGACGCAATGCGTCACGCGATCGCCGACCCGACGTCGGTGTTTGTATGACACCAAGGATACTTGATACCAAATTTGGTGCCGATCGGCCTAAAACTGTGGCAGTGTAGTGTTCCGACGTCCAGTTTTGCATCTGTGAACGCCAATTGCGTCACGACGCAATGCGTCACGTGATCGCCGACCCGACGTTGGTGTTTGTATGACACCAAGGATACTTGATACCAAATTTGGTGGCGATCGACCTAAAACTGTGGGCGTGTATAAGCGAACAGACAGACAAACTAAGCTTTATATAATAGATAAGGTAGATTGTACAGTAGTGATCGATTTACAGTAATGATCCTCTATGGAATACAACAAAGGTTGTACAGTAATGATTATTCACGGAAATAACAAAGATTGTATAGCAATGATCGTTCATGTGAATACACGAAGGCTGGCTTTTTCTCCCATAAGGACTTATTCAAGCAGCTGCGATGGAGATTACGTCAAGATATTTTACGACAGTCTGAAAACACTTTGACGTCATAGAGAGTCAGGCTTGATGCGTCATTTAAACCAAATACAGAACGCGCTTCGACCCCGTCTCGCCCGGGCGAGTTTGTCGTGTAGTGTTCTGATGTCCAGTTTTGCCCCGGCGAGTTTGTCGTGTAGTGTTCTGATGTCCAGTTTTGTCACGACGCAATGCGTCACGTGATCGCGCCGACCCGACGTTGCTGTTTGTAGGACAGCAAGGATACTTGATACCAAATTTGGTGGCGATCGGCCTAAAACTGTGGGCGTGTATAAGCGAACAGACAGACGGACAAACTGAGCTTTATATAATAAATTATGACACCGAGTGGCAGTCGAGCTAATATTAGAAGAAGTAATACCAGGAGTAACAATCCTGTTGTTTTTTTTTATTGTTCCTATTATTATTATTATTATTATTATTATCATCATCATCATCATCATCATCATCATTATTATCATTATCATTATTTATCACCACTACTATTCTTCTTCTTATTATTATTATTATTATTATCAAATCATCATTATTATTCCAGTTCTTATTATTATCACTATCATTAGTGTTTATTATTATCAATATTCGTGTTTTGTTGTTGCTGTCATTAATATCATCATTATTTTTTCCTCATATCATTTAAATCATTAGTTTGTAGCGGTGTTACCTTTTGACCTCTGTGACCTTCCAACAGTGTACAGTCATAGCTGGCCCCAGTGGGGGTTTTGCCTACAGCAGTGTGCTGGGGATTCCCAAGGGAAGACCAGAACCGCACAGTCGCGCTGCATCCACTTAATCCAAGCCTATCTAAGACGGTTGCTCGACGTTCCTGACCGGCATTGCAGGTGTCTGTTTCTCTCGGGCTGGCTGAAACATCGGGACATATAAAGGAAAGCATAGAGGACAGATTTTGTATGTAGTCTCAGTTCATTTTAAAAGTTTGAAATTCGGTGGCCCTGTATTAGTTGCCAAGCAAACCCATAGTCACCATGCACCCCCCCCCCCCCCCTGCCCCTCACCGGGACCTAACCTAAGTGGATCCACAATGTACCTTAGGGACCACTGAACACGTTTCTGGTTGTTCCCAAGAAAAAATAATTCATTTGGACTATGAGTTATGGCCCCTGATGATTAAAGGGAACCCCCTTTTATGCTGAGCACAAACATCAATTTAAGTCAAATGTAGCTCATGTCAATGACCAGAAATTCACATTTCTGTTACTTTTGTAACTAAATCAATGACTTGCCGTCTTAAAAAAGCCTTTTGTATAGTCCATTATAGAATATCTTGGCTTCAGGTGTGCGCTATCTACTGAAACCGTCATTTTAACAATACGGACTGTATGTCATCTGCGATACATTAAAAATAGTAGAAAACAGGGCTTTGGGGGGTTTGTTTTCATACACAACAATGCCTTTTGAGTCATTCAGGACCAATTAGGGCTTCTTAGTTCCGTTCTTTATAGGTACAAAATTAAGTATATCTCCTATACCCCCTAAATCTGCGACTTCGACAAAAACGACACAACACGCTTTAAAACAGAGCAAAATTGTTATTTTTGCAACAAACATCGCTGTAGAATAAAAGGAATATATTGTAGTGAAATACAACAGTAATATGATACAATTTGCAGTTATAGATGTTGTGATTATCTTTAATAAATAACAACGAATTTTCTACTTTTCATATGTACATGTATAATAATAATACTGCTACTTGGAAATCACATGCATTTGCATCTTAACCCAAAATTGGTTTGATTTGTATTACTAATGTTTCTTTGTTTTGTGTGTGTGTTCGGGGTTTTTTTTTTTTTTTTTTTTTTGTTTGGTTTTTGTTTTTTTTTTGTTGTTGTTTTTTTTTTTTTTGGCGTGCAGGTGAATGAATCATCCTCTAGTGTAATGATCAACTGAACATGGCGGCAAGAAAGCGTAAACATGAAGTCAGCCCTGTTGGTGAAGTGTGTGTCATTCATTTCAGCGATTCTAACAAGAGATTATTTGTTCACCTCTCTAACTGCAAATGACCTCGGAATAGACTGATAAAACTTCAAGACATTTGCAAAGAAAAGACTATTGCAGCCAACTGCATTCTCCATATTGGATGGAAGATGCTTGCAACTGCGTTCCAGATGATTTACGGCCAGAATACGGCTACCATCGTGACTGTTACCAAAGGTTCAGTAAAAACCTTGATAGATTGGAATCATCTTCAGAATCACAAACAATAACTTCAGAACAAAGACAGTCTGGGTGTTCTTCTGGCTCAGTGGAAACAATTATTTTCAAACTGGACTGCATATTTTGTAACAAAGAGGGGTTGAAAGCTAAGAATCACAATCACAGAATGCTTGGACAACTGAACCTACATCCAAGTTTGAACGTGAAGGATGGAGCACAGTTCTTGACGTTGCTGAGCACAAAAATGACGAGAAACTATTGTGCAGAATCAGAGGATTTGACCTGTTTGTCTGTGAAGCACAGTATCACCATTCCTGTCGTGAGAAGTATGTAGAGATCCTGCAGCATGGCAGAGTAAAGACGGTGTGTCAAAGAGAGATCAGGAAAACCTGGAAAAGTCACATAAGACAGCATTTGAGTCTGTTTAAGAATTGAAAGAGAGGTGCTTCAGCAGCAGAAGATTTTGAGACTGTCAGACCTGTGTGATACATATACCTCTGCCTTGAACGAGACAGACCACCCAAATACACATTATAGGACTGAAAAGCTAAGGCAGAAGTTGGAGAAGAGTGAAACATATGGGCGCAGATTGTCGTTTGCTTCACCTCACAGAAAAAGATGGGGAGTTTCAGTCTTTGCTTGTGTACAGTTCAGAAATGAAAACTGACAGAGCTGTCATTCTAGCGTACAAGCTTGGCTCAACTGACATGCTGAAAGATGTTGCCTTGTATCTATGGACAGTAATAACAGAGGCCTTTGAGAAATCAGGAAGTTTGCCATGGCCACCAACAGATGAATTTTCTACAGCAACGTGATATCCTACCACACGATCTTCAGAGATTTCTTAACTATCTCTTGGCTGCCAAAACACAAGATCACACTTCAAAAGTACAAAGACTCGTTACTTCACTTGGCCAGGACATCCTCAGAGCATCACTAAGGGTCACTGAAAGCTGCCAAAACATTTCTTTTGTGCATGACATTGCGTCAGCCGCCTATTCAGAAGTGAGCAGCTCGTGACCATGATTAGCAGGTGGACAGGTGACAGAGGAGACAGACGACCTGCTCGTTTCTGCCAGAGGTTCTTTAACCCAACCATCTTAAGATAGGCACACACATGGTCACGAGCTGCTCATTTCTGAATAGGTGTCGAAATCGCAGATTTAGGGGGTTTAGGAGATATACTTAATTTTGTACCTATAAAGAACGGAACTAGGAAGCCCTAATTGGTCCTGAATGATCCAAAGGCATTGTTGTGTATAAAAACAAACTCCCAAAAGCCCTGCTTTCTATCATTTTTTATGTATCGCAGATGACATACGGTCCGTATTGTTAAAATAATGTTTCAGTAGATAGCGCTCACCTGAAGCCAAGATATTCTATAATGGACTATACAAAAGGCTTTTTTTAAGACGGCAAGTCATTGATTTAGTTACAAAAGTAACAGAAATGTGAATTCTGGTCATTGACATGAGCTACATTTGACTTAAATTGATGATTGTGGTCAGCATAAAAGGGGGGTACCCTTAAATCAAGGGCCATAACTCATAGTCCAAATGAGTTATTTTCTTGGGAACAACCAGAAAACGTGTTCAGTGGTCCCTAAGGTACATTGTGGATCCACTTCGGTCAAAGTCCTGGAGGGGGGGTGGGGGGGGGGTGGATGGTGACCACGGTTTGCTTAGCAACTATATGCCCTGTTCTCATATTGACCTCAGTTTTCATTTTCATTTTCTGGTCCATGCCCGTGGTGATTTGGTGTCCAAATACTTTGCCATCGGCGAATTCCTGGGACTGTCGCTGCATGAACGTGGTGGCATTCTACGGAGAGGGAACTCTCTCACTCTAACTCTACAACTAAGGAATCAGAATTCACTCACTCTGACTCCACAACTAAGCTATCCTATCTGTCATCAGGTGGTTGTGTGGGAGACGAGAGGGTGGGATGGGGATGGGAGCGCTTAATAGGTAGTGTCCTTCCTTCCTTCCTTGGATCCGAACAGGCACTATTGAAACACTACTGAAAAGACACAGCAGCAGTGAGACGTCTCCTCTCGTGGAGTGCCTCATGACGACCCGATGTCGATTGCTCACTATAGATTCCCGGTATTGAGGCTGCTATAAGGCTGTTTGGGTGTGTGGTTGTGTATGGGAGAGCCGGAATGAACGGCGTGTGAGAAACGCAAATAAGGGGAACGGAATATAAGACTATCAGATTTCAATTACTAGGGAAACGACGAACACCACTGTTCCCTTGTCTTGTTTACAGCATTTCCAGATGTGACGTATTGCATGTTGGTACATTTTTCGATTCAAGTCCATCAGTTTTTGTCAGGTCTTATGAAACAAACCTTCGAGTCCCATCAATGAAATCCTTGTAATATGACCCATCCCACGACAAACTCCAAAGTGCGTCTACTCCCGAACACTTCATATAACCGTTTGCAATTGTTTTTCCTTCAACATCATGTTTTCAATGGCTTGAATGTACAGATCTCAACATTTCACCATCTCATCCTTCAGGCATTACAATTCGACTGAACGAAAAGATGCTTACGCACACGCACACACACACACACGCACACACACGTGCGCACGCGCGCGCGCGCACGCACACATAAAGACAAAAAAACAATGCCCTTTCTCTAGACTCCCCTACGGATTAGCTCCTGACAGCAAACTAGAGATTTGCTAAGAATCGCAGCCCGAAGTCAACGGTCCTCTGCTATTTGTCTACTGTCTCCACTGACGGCTCTCCCACGGCCGTCCTGTCCGCGCCGTTCCCTACAGTGCCTGCCGGGCCAAACGCCCGGATCAGCAGCGGTTCATTAGTCCAAAAATAGCTTCAAAACTATCCCCTGTTGTCCGCGCCTGCCGCGTCCACAACAGCCGTCTGCCTCGTTGGGGAAATGACTCCCCTGGGTGTTGGAGAGAGAGAGAGAGAGAGTAATAGGGGAGGGGGCATTACTCGAAGGTTTGTAGTAAACCACCACTACCATCACCACCACTCACTCACCCCACGAAACACCGAAGTCTGTGTGCCTTGGTTGACAAAATGGTGATCGCAAAATACGAAAGCAATTTGGAGGGAGGAAGGGAGATATACTGGATCTGCTGACGTCTAGTTTTCACACTGGGAGACTGTTCCATGCTTGGGCTTGTTCAGAAGAACTCTCTCTCTCTCTCTCTCTCTCTCTCTCTCTATATATATATATATATATATAGAGAGAGAGAGAGAGAGAGAGAGAGATCACACACACACACACACACACACACACACACACACACACACACACAGAGTGTGGCGAGAGAAAAAGAGACAGAGAGTGACAGAGACAGAGAGAAACAGAGACAGAAAGACACAGACAGACAGACAGAGACAGAGACAGAAACAGAGACAGAAAAACAGAGACAGAGGGAATAAAGGAGAGGTGAAGGGCCACGGAAAGAGACACGAAGGCAGACATACTTGATCGTTTTTTTGTCTTCTCGGTTCATTCAATAAATGATGTCAGTTTATCCTAGCTCAGTAATTCAAAGCAGCTGTACTCCACAGCTGTGAATTCACTGCTTTAGCCAAGTCTTGAATTCTTGAAAACCTCCTTTCTTGCAAGCCAATCTTTCATAGTAGGAACATAGAACTGGATCAGTTCTTGAGACTGAAGAATGAGGGTTTAAAGGGAAGGGAGGGGGGGGGGGGAGGGGGGAGAGAGAGAGAGAATCTTGGGA
>JADBJO010004300.1:165000-182500 GCA_016801955.1 Conus betulinus | reverse complement strand
AGAGTGAAAAGAGATAAATAAAAGACACGTATTTACAGAGACTGACAAGTGATGGCGTTACAAGCCTTTAAAGTGATTGAAAGGAGATGAAACGACAAGCATGAGAGTGAAAAGCGACGGAATTAAGGTTTTTGAAGAGAGTGAAGATTCGTGAAGTTACAGGACTTTGAAGAAGTGTCTAGTGAGTTAGAGGCCCTTGGGAAGAGCTTCAAGCGCTGAAGTGACAGACCTATGAAGAAAGTGGCACGTGATGGCGCTGCAGACCTTTGATAAAATGGCAAGTGGTTGGGTTTCTGGCTTTGGGCGGAAGTGAAAAGGGATGGAGTGACAAGCCTCTAGAGAGAGTGAAAAGTGATAGAGTCACAGGCCTTCGAAGCAAAAGACGAGCGATGGAATTGGAGGCCTTTGAGGTTCGTAAAAAAAAAAAAAAAAAAGACGAAGTAGCCGGCCTTTGAAGGCAGTGACTAAACACATCCGACGCTGCCAACACTCTGAATCTGTAGTGGCGCATAATTCATCTTGCGATGTTACACTTCAGAGTCCGGCTGAAGAAGACAGGAAGCCAATGAACATCACAGCCTGTTTCACTTGGACAGACTGAAGGGCTCTTGCATTGCCAAGCCCTTTCAAACAGTCCGTAGAAGATTTGCACCACTGCTTACACTGGGTGAGGATGCTGAAGTGTGTTGCACGCCAAGTTCCAAGAAATGATGACAGAAGCAGCAACTGCTGCTGTTTGGGGAAAATAACACCGGAAAAGTTCCAAGAGATCTGAAAAATGTGTGTAGCGGAAGGGATCTCAAGGAAGTCAAGAGTTCAGCTGAAGTATCTACAGCTGATGAGCTAATCAGCAAGAGGATAAAGAAACGGCATTAGCACGGTCAACAAGAGTGGATCAGGAAACAATCCACAGACATGGAGGACAGTCTGGACAAGAATAACAGCAGACTTGCAATACATACTGTAAAGAATCTCACAAAGCAAAGACAGCCAAATGTCAGTTTTATCCGGAACATAGAAAGACACTGACTGAGAGAAGCACGAAATTCTATGCAAAAGGGGCATTAAGTAATTGTTCCGTCTTCTACAACGATGGGACCATGAAAATCATGAACTGCTTGAGAATCAGGCATCATCAAATAAACACGACTGCCCAGTTGTACGCGGAGAAGTGGAATCAGCAATCTTTGTTTTCTTTTAATTGCATAAGAAAAAAGTGCAGGAATGCTAGACAACCAGACTGAGACGAACAGCATGCGGGAGACACGACGACAGACAGACACTGTTACCAAGAACTGCAATGAAACGTCACAGACTGGACAAGGGCCAACAGACAAGGGTGGACAGTGGACCGAGAAGAGCTGTGATGTAAGTCAGCCAACTGCCAAAGCCGTCAGAAGGGGAGACACTGCTTCAGCGTTCATCTTCACAGCGCCATCATGACCCAGGTGGCCAACATGAAATTCAGAGCATGTAACACCTTTGACATTATGTAGAGCGCCTCTGGGTTAAAAAGTACAGAGTTTAGGTGGACACCAAGCTGTTCGTTTATTAAGGACCTCGATTAGGACTTCCATTATTGTTTACTTGTTTGTTGGTCAACAGTCGTTAAGTTATGGTGTCACACTGTATATCCTCTCCTAAATCATTTTTCAGTGATCTTTTCAGTATCCTTAATGAACGTGTGCATTTCCGTCCTTCCCTACAATCACGATCACAATTCTCCTTATTGTGTGCACATTTCAGTGTTTTATTTAAATTAATGAACGTTTCTCTCACTGTTATGCCATTCCATGTCAAGCAATCTTTCCTCGTCAAAATACCTCCGCCCTAGAAGAAGTCCATTCGTCTAAATCTCTTGGTTTGCTTGTTTGATTCGATCAATCCCGTCAAAATCTCTTGGTTGCTTGTTTGACTGATTCGATCAATCCCGTCAAAATCTCTTGGTTTGTTTGTTTGACTGATTCGATCAATCCCGTCTAAATCTCTTGGTTTGCTTGTTTGACTGATTCGATCAATCCATTAACGGATCGATCCTACAATTAGTCAACAAGTCGTATTCATGCTATGACTACCAATGAACTGCTAACATCGCCATTGAAGGCCACGTCACACATCGTTCAGATGTGAATGAAACCACCCGGCACGTTCGTGCCACACACACTGTTTACCATGGAATATCATTTTGACATGGTCGCAAATCCACGTTCCCTGATAATTCGCGGAGAGAGACGGGAGAGGGGTATGACGGAGGGGGGCAGTAAAGAGCTGCAGGAAGAGACTGACAGACGCTCAATAACCAGACTGGGGGACAAGATACGTAAACAGAGAGAGAGAGAGGGGGGGGAGAGTGAGGGAGGGTGTGGGGGGGGGAACAAGATACTCTCACTTTTCTTCAGATTCTTTACACAAAGGAAAAACTAAAAATTTGCTCCACAGCGTTCTCTGTATCCGCAACAATGTACCCCTAGCTGTGACATCGCCATGCCAAATCTCATTGTCACGTGTTGATTGATTCTCAACATACAAGTGTTTTCATTTTGTGTCTGTTACAACAAGAAAAAGTTCTACACACAAATTAAATCTTTCACCGCTTTGAACATGATCGCGCCATTTTCTGCCATCTGCGATCGATTACACGTTGATGAAAAACAACTAAATTCCTTAACATTGCCACCTCCCTCGTTTGTCAAGATTTCACCAAAAATCATATTCATATAGACATGTACATATATTGAAAATGCAGGTTTTCTTTCCCCTCGTATCTTACTTAAACACCATATCCATTTGAAGTAATCTAAACCAATAATGAATACACTGGACAGCAGATTTTAAAATACAGCACATATCTCTTGGCTTCACCATACACTTCATCACCTGGCGCATACCTATTTACGCCAAAAAGTTGTGTAAAGCAACTAATTGTGCAGATTCACAATCTAAAGCAGCTTTGTTCATGTCCCCACAATTCTGAGCCATAGCGTACAACAGGCAGCATTTGACAATCAAAGATACTGACAAATTATCTTAATGAAGTGTTGTTAATTGAAATCTTTTCCCCATGATACCCCCAAAGACTTTTCTCGGCAAGCAAGATCTTCGCAAGCAGTAACAGAGCGTAAACGAATGGAAAACAAAATCCACAAACACTTACAAAGAAAGCTGCGGCGTTAAACACCAGTCTACTTACATGTTCCCCTAGTACCTATGTAAACATCTTTCCCAAATATAATGACCTGTTTTTTGCATGTTAACGTTAGTCAGAGAGCCAATGAAGTTTTAGACAATATAAGACAATATTTTCTGCCGCTAAAAGAATGAACAACTCTCAAGCTGGAAAAACGTGGCATCAAGCTTTCAAATGTTCAATGCTTCTATGACCAGTTAATGAAAAGAGAGAGCATAAAGGGCTGTACACATTACCTTGTCTGACCCTAGCTGTACAGCTGATGTATTTGATCAGTTGAGAGCCATACATGGCCATACATAGCTCCTAATACATTCATACAATTTACCTCTGACCCCATTTTTAGTGAAATAGGGCAAAGCAGTTTTCTGTTTATTAAGTCAAATGCATTTTCAAAGTCCATAGAATGTACGTAAAATCCACGATTCAGTGGAAATTGTTTCTGTATTAAGGCTAGAAAATAAACATATACCAGCCGTCGTGGCGAAGTGCTTAGCTGGGAGGTCGCGGGTTCGTTTCTCACCAGAGTCTTGTGGGATTTTCCTTCCCCGACCGGATCCTATCCAGAGTGAAGTTTGCAACAGGCTTGATTGCGAAGAAATAATTCACTAATAATACCATCAGGACCTGCTGCCTTGCAATTTGTCAATTTTTTCGAAGCATATAATGTTTTTTTCCCTTGATATTCTACGTTTCATAAAACAATCGGCATCACCACCATCTCTCATAAAAATACTCATTCATGTTACATTCCGATGTTTGTTTCTCTAATGATTCAATAAGATTAAACAAGGTATCATTTCTTATACTATTTCTCGGCTGTTTTCCCTTCAAAGAAAATTTATGGATAGGACCCCAGACCTTTTTTGTTGTTGAGAGAGAGAGAGAGAGAGAGAGAGAGAGAGAGAGAGAGAGAGAGAGAGAGAGAGAGAGTCCTTCTGTTATGTGGAAGATGTTGTAAACATGGATCTTCATGGAAAGACGCGCCACTCAAAGTCTTTGGCCCTTTAAATGTAAAGAATTTTGGACCGGAACAATTGCACTTTGGGGGTCTTCTTCCCCTAAGATTCTCTGTTAACCAGCTCTGCCGACAGTTTTCCCCTCTACACTTACACTCTGATGTACAGACCTGCCAACGCAAAACGCCGTAAAAAAAAAAAAAAAGAGAGAGAGAGACCCCACTGCAGACAGACAGACCAGGTCATAAACTGAAGACAGACAGACAGACAGAAACCCACTTTATGACAAAGAGAGACAGAGATTGATGGATGGTGTTGATTCAGCCCACCAGCCGGGCCGGGCCATAAAATCTGACCCCCATCCCCATGGCCGTGTGTGTTGTTTGTGCAGGCCCAAGTACGCCGACGGTCCGTTAATCGTCGTGAATACACACATCTCCCCCTGTCGGTGGGTGATACGTTTGAAAATGGGGAGGATCCACAGCAGAGGCCTCGGCAAAGCGCATCCATAGCCGGCGCCGCGGAACAGGTTTTAGTGCCGCTTCAGAATGCATTCCATGCGCTCGTTTCGGCTGTACTGATGAGCATCCCGCAACGGGGCGTCGATGATGATCGCCTGATTATTATGGCCTACTGCGCCTCTTCTCTCGGGAGGATACTGAACGGGGGGGAAAAAAGATACGGTTGGACAGGGCCTTGAGATGGGGGGCTGGGGTGGGGGGGGGGGGGGGGGGGTTCAAATGTGACCGAGAGACAAAAACACTGGATAGAGAGGTGGGAGCGTGAAAGGGCAGGGGGCAGGAGGGGGGAGGGGGGGGGGGGTGGTAAGCGACAGTTACGACATATAAAAAACGGGTATCAATGATGGGACGGAAATACGGGCCCGCGTGCGTGCACTCGTGTACACACACGCGCGCGCGCGCGCACGCACGCATGCACGCAAGGGGGGGGGGGGGGGGGGGACTCATGAGTGCAAACAGACGAGATATAAGGGAGCGGAGAAGGAACAGCAACAGAAAAATAGAGATAGGAGGGTGGGTGGACAGAGAGACAGTGAGACAGAGTGCGGAGGGGCCCCGGGGACAAAAATAAACAAGCAGAGTGAGGGGAGGGGAGTATGTGTGCGGACAGAGACAGACAGACAGAGATACGAAGAGAAACACAAAGAGAGAGAGAGAGAGAGAGAGAAGAAGGGGGGGGGGGGAGATGGAAGATAAAAAAAAGAGACCCCAATCAACAGAGAGAGAGATTCAGACAGCGAGTCCACTGACGCTAGGCCCTGACCATTACGCAGACATTACGGCAGCTAAAGGTCAGAGACGGAGCATTCCCCTCTGTGACGATGCAAATATGCACACACAATAGGGACGAGTATTACGTCATAAAGGTCATCATTTTAGGCAGAACGTCTAGGATTTCCAAGATGATTGTCCAGCCATACGTTTTAAGACAATCAACGCTCAACAACCAATCAATAGTCACCGTAAAACAAGTGAAAGGGATGGGAAGGGAGAGCGGGTTTTGGGGAGGGAGGGGGGGGGGGGGGAGTAGAGGAGGGGAGGGGGGTGGCGGAAGGGACTTGTGATTGCGAAACAAGACATCCCTACATAGAGAAAAGAGAGAATATCATCCTGATTCGCCGTTTGACATTTCGCCACTTCCCAATTCGCCGTTTCCAGAGGCGCCATTTCCCGATATGCCATCATGAAAACGGTTACATTTCTGGACTCCCATTTTGCCACACACACACATATGTGTGTGCATCAAAGATAGTATTCTTCGAAAGATTACATAATTTCTTCGAAAGATTATATAATATTTATTTCCACTATCTTTTTCATTCTTTCTTTCTTTCTTTCTTTCTTTTCTTCTTTCACACACACACACACACACACACACACACACACACACACACACACACGCACACACACACACACACACACACCATGAAACTTAGAAGTGCTGAGTGCTGAAAGTTGTCTCCCGTTCTTGTTTAGAAGCAAGAACTTATCTAAGTTTTATGATCAAGGCCCATTTTCTGCAGGCTCCCCCTACCCTTTGCGTACAGAAATCCCTCCAAAGATAGAACCTGGCCGTCTCTTTCACTCTTGATTACTTTCCATCTTGGGAAATGAAACATCGGATTGCGAGTGCAGTACGTGTTGGAACGCGCACGCGCACGCGCGCGCACACAGACACACATACACGCGCGCACACACACACGCACACACACACACACACACACACACACACACACACACACACACACACACACGCGCGACAAAAGAAACTAATCCAAGAATTGTACGAAGTCCATAAAAACTGCTAAGTGGCGAAATGGACTCTATAAGGCAGACGTGTTTTACGCAAACGAGATATTTGTGGCAAGTGGCGCTTCAGTATTCCCCCTCACCGAAATATGGAGGAGGGGATGAAGGGGGGGGGGGGGGAGAGAGAGAGAGAGAGAGAGAGAGAGAGAGAGAGAGAGAGAGAGAGAGAGAGAGAGAGAGAGAGAGAGAGAGAGACGTGAGAAAAATGAGAAGAAGAAAAACGGAGAGATAGAGGTAAAACCAATGAATGGGGAGTAAGAGGCGGAGAGAGACTGATAGAAAGAAGAAAACAAAAAGACGGGCAGAATATGAGAAAAAGGAGAAAAAAAATAAGTGAAGACATAGCAGAAGATGAAGAAGAAAAAAAAAAGAAAGAAGAAGAAAGAAGAAGAAGAAGAAGAAGAGAAGAAGAAGAAGAAGAAGAAGAAGAAGAAGAAGAAGAGGAGAGGAAGAATATGCATCAGATGAAAGAATAAAAGACAAGGAGGAGGAGGAAGATTAAGCAGGACGGAATAGGAGGAGGAGAGAGAAGAAAGAAGAACAAGGCGGAGGAGGAGGAAGAGCAGATGAAGAACGAAATAAGGTTAGAGAGAGAAAGAGAGAGAGAGGGAGGAGGAGGAGTATGAGGAGGAGGAAAAGAATATGTAAAAGAAGGCGAACAGAATGGGTAGAAGAAGAAGACGATGAACAAGAACAAAACAAAAACAAAAAAGAAGAAAAGAGAACAAGAACAAGAAGAACAAGAACAAGAAGAAGAGGGAACAGACCATGAAGAAAAGAAAAAACAATCACAAGAAAAAGAAACAGAACAAGAAACAATCAACTGACAAAAGCTAAACCAGAGGGATGACAAAGAGAAGAAGGAAGACAGAAAGAATGACAAAGGTGGAGGAGGAGGAGGAGGAGGAGAACAGGGAGGAGAGAATGGGGAGGGAAAGCAGACAGACGACCGGAAGAGGACAGATCGATGTGGGAAGTAAGTCCGGTCTGATCGAGTTCCAGTTTACGGCAATGGCTGTCGTGGCACCGGCCCGGAAAACAACAGACGACAGACAACATCATCAACAACAACAACGTCGTCAGAAGGTGGGGGTGGGAGGGTGAGGCGGGAGAGGCAGTGAGAAGGCGAGAAGGGCAGCGTGGTAAGGTGTGACAGACCGCACGGTTGCTGGAGTTGAATTTCAGCTCTTCACACACACACACACACACACACACACACACACACACACACACACACACACACACACACACACACTTCCCTTCCCTCTACCCACTCTTTCTGTTCGCCGCACCATTATTTCAACGTACCCCTAACATTCAGGCTTCCCACAGTTTCTAGAAATGGACGATCATCTGCATCCTCGTCCTCCTCATCTTCATCACCATCACTATCCTCATTACTATCGTCATCACCATCACTGTTCCTATGACGAAAGAGATGACATGATGTTTTGTTGTTGTTGATGATGATGATGATGATGATGATGATGATGATGATGTGTGGTGGTGATGATGATGATGATGATGAATGATGATGATGATGATGATGATGATGATGATGATGATGATGATGATGATGATAAAAAATGCTTGCTGCTGGTGCTGCTGCTGCTGCTGATGATGATGATGAAATTTGGGTGGTTGAACTGACTGCTGACGGTGTCTGAGGCAGGAGAATAAAGACTGAAAGAGTAGATCGCCAAACGAATGGAAGGAATAAACACATGCAAAGATCATCATCATCATCATCATCATCATCATCATCACCACCACCACCACCGCCATCATCATCATCATCGCCATCGTCATCATTAATTTTGTTTTTCTTCTTTTTCCTCCTCATTAATTTTGCTATGAAGATCAAAAAAGAACGTCTGAGACAGATCAAATTGCCGTGGTTTCTTCACACTTCTGGCAAAATATCTGTCAGAATCGAGTTGGATGCATCTGATCAAAGTCATTGATAGGTTCACAATGGCGGTTCTATCATTGAGGATGGTAGTGCAGGATCTGTGTTCACCATTCAAAGTCTTAGAACTGATCACCTGGAAGAAACAAAAAGCCATTCAATTTTTATAGTCGATCTGATAGCTATTCTAACGGCTTTATTTACTATTTGTTGGCCTGCCAACGAAAATACAGACATTCTGAGTCACACTCGGTTTGAAATGGGTTTCCGTGAAACCCCAAAGGGAACATTGATCTCTGAGATCAGGTGATCACTGCAATGTCTCGGATGACACAAACGTTGGCTGGGATTTGCTGGGTGCGCCAGCCTTTTCGTTTTCCTGCTGCGTAAACCTCCCTACTCTCTCATCCCCCCCCTCCCCCCCCCCAACCCCGTATCTTCCCCCAATCCCTCCTCTCCCTTCCCTGCACACAGTTACACTTGCAAGCGCTATGAGTACTGCCGTCCCGTAACACTGCCAAGGGGAGTCATCTGATTGGATTTTCTATAGCATGGCCCTGTTCAAAATCAGACAAGATGACTTCCCTTCGAAAGACGGATTCTTTCTGTCAAACTCAAGTCGGGTTCGTTTCAACAGGATATGTGTCAGCTTATGTGTTATCTGGCATCATATTTACTCGGATGTTTTATTACAACATTTGCTTGACGGTGAGAAATCGCTAGGGAGAGAATTCATGTCTGAACGTGAGTGAGCTGTCGTTCTTCCTGCGACTCAGGCCTGTTACACCAATACTCTTTCCTTACGAGGGTGAGGGGGGGGGGGGGGGGGGGGCTTTTGCCAGGCGGACTGATCTGGAAATGTGCTCGTGCCTTATCATTACCTGCTTTTGCCAATACTGAACAGGTCTTCACACTGTGCAATGGTTCCACTGACACTATTTGCAAACCTTCTTGCTTAAATGCTGATGTTCAAGATCTTGAAGTAACACCTCATCTCCAGGACTGGGAATCGTCTCCAGTCACCTGCAACATTTGGGCATCCCAGTTTTACCTGCGTTAAAAAGGAGGTGACCAATGAACATACGAACCTGGCTGATGACAAGGAGGCGATGGAGAGTAAAACTTCATGTGGCGCTTCCTTCTTATCAAAGGAAGTCACAGTTCTAAACATGCAGAAAAAAATGATGGGTGTGGACGTAATTAGAAAAGATTTTCGTTTTGACCTTTACCCCAGAAAGACAACATCTGTTCTGTTTTTCTGTTGTTGCTGCCGTTTTTTTTTGTTGCTTTTTTTGTGTGTGTGATGACGACGACGTGGATTTTACACGGAAAGAAGATGGCTATTTGTGATGATGACGTGGATTTTACACGGAAAGAAGATGGCTTTAAAATCGATTTTACACGGAAAGAAGATGGCTTTAAAATCAGGTATGTTAATTTTGTTTTTGGTCTTCATCTCTGTTTTCGGGAAAATCTGTGTTTGGGGGGTACGTCACTGGCCGCATTTTGCAAACTTCTCACGACTGGATGGCATATACAACGGCAGTCCCCCGCTGGACGCCATCGTCACATCCAATGATCATTAGTTTCATTAGCGTTGCTATTGTGTACGGAGTTCGCTCAAAACTTCTGAACCTTCATACATTAGGCATGGACGCTCACGGACAGATACACTTAGTTTTATCTACTATTTGCCGCTTCTTCTTCTTTCTTGATTTATTTGTTTCACTTCTTCGTTCTTCTTCGCACCTTCACTTGCTCGTCCGTTGGTCTGCTTGTCTATTTCTCCATCCATTTCTTCTTAATCCTTTTGGCCAGTATCCCACGAGTCTTGCTGACAGGTGAGCTCTGATTAGGCAGGATCGCCAACATCACCAACGGATTAGTTGCCGATCTGAGCTTCTCTGGCGGTCCAGACCGTTCCTTCCAACTGGAACGGTCACCAATTAACCTCATCAGCCGGCCAATTTGTTTTCCACCAATGTTCTCTGTCCTCCGCGCGCCATTCTTTCTTTCCCTTGGCTGATTGGGATTTTGTCGACGAATACGTCAGTTTCAGTTTCATCACAGACGTGTGTGTATAGAGCTTTATATAAGTATTTCTTGTTGCTCTGTCCCACTTACTCTTGTAACATTTGTGACAATGTTGAAAATAGAATACTGTTTAAACCATCAAAGACGTGTCACTGCGTGCGGATTAGTCCATCTATGGTACACCACATCCGCCAAGTTTCCAAACCACATGGTGCATGATTTAAAGCTGATGGATAAATGAATTAATGAATCATATGGGAGAATTTAAGAACAAGTCTCGTGGCTACGACTTAGCAGACGTCTGACCTACGCATCAGCCGAACGCGCTGGTCACACCTTGGGTACCTAGAAGGTTGCCTGTGCCATTTTGTACCATTGTATGTGTGTGTGGTGAGCATATACGTGAGTGTGTGTCTGTACGATTACGTCAATGAATGATGAAGGGAACTTCTCTCTCTCTCTCTCTCTCTCTCTCTCTCTCTCTCTCTCTCTCTCTCTCTCTCTCTCTCTCTCTAAATCATCAAAGGTTCGCTTCGCAACAGACTAGTGCCTCTCTCAAGTGAACGATGCTTAGTTGTTTAAAACATTGGGAATATTTAGAATCGTGCTGTATAGGCAGAACTGTATCACTAATAAACGTGTGAAAATACAAAGGTTTGACAGCAGAAACAAAACTGCTTGACGAACATAAAGACAATAACCGCTGACATGCCCAAGATACATGAATAAATTTCCTATCGGTCGGAAATATTTTGAAGAAGGTTATAAGAATAATTCAGCCACACACACACACACACACACACACACACACACACACACACACACACACACCAGGCGCGCGCGCTTGCACGCACGCAGGCATGCATGCACGCACGCTCCCACACACGTGTGTATGTATGTATGTATGTGTATGTATGTATGTATGTATGCATGTATATATGTATGTACGTACGTATCGTGTACGCGCGCGCGCGCGCGCGCGCGCGCGCGTGTGTGTGTGTGTGTGTGTGTGTGTGTGTGTGTGTGTGTGTGTGTGTGTGTGTTCACACATACACAGGCCTGTTCATGCATACATACACATGTGCGCACATACAGCGTTTCGAATTTATATCTAAACAATACTTCTTTTGAATACTTATTTAACAACCCATCGTAATCCAGAGAAAAAAAAATCTGCCCAAATTCTAATTTGACAGGAAAGGAGTTAATACTAGGCTGATTACTGTTTGGATGGAGGTGGGTTGGGGGGGGGGGGGGGGGGGGCTTATTCGATTCAAACTCCTAAACGGAATAAAAACTGACAAACTCTATCTAAACCCATGAAATACTTAAAGGTAGTCAACGCTTTGGAGTCAACATGCTGCATGCAGACACGGGTTGAATGTTAGTAGCGATATTGGAAAAAGATGAAATTCCAAACTGTTTATTGTTTCAGTTAAAAAAAATTTTTAAAAAGACATAGCACACAGAAATCCAGAGCCTTACACAAGGTATTGCCGTGTCGTGATGTACACAAATGGGTTCTGTATCACAGTATCGTCGTGAGGATTCCAGACTTTTATTCTGTCCCTAACAGTTGAAAATATCTTGACTGGAAGAGGTTTGTTCCACTTTCACAGCAAAACCATTCTTACGGATTTGATATTTTCAGCTGTTCTAGAACTAATGTTTCTCAATGTTTTATTCTGTGTATATGTTATATCCTTTTGGCAGTCTGTTCATGTACAGTATAAGAATTTCCGTGTAGATCAACAGATAGATATAAATCAATAGAAAACTAACCAACTTAGAATACTGCTCTCCAGAATTTTGACATTCGCAGAGGTTTAATGTTGGTGCTGCTTAATGCTGAAAGCAACCCTTCTCTATACAACTGCGACTACACTGAAGATAAAATGACAGGGACAGCGATTCCTGTCTATCCTGTCTATACAGCTGTGACCACAGTGAAGATAAAATGATAGTGACAGCAACACCTGTCTCAACAGGCGTGACCACAGTGAAAAGAAGATGGCCTGGGTAGCAACACCTGTCTATACAGCTGTGACCACAGTGAAGATAAAATGGCAGGGACAGCAACACCTCTCTAAACAGCTGTAATCACAGTGAAGACAAAATGACAGGACAGCAACATCTGTCTATACAGCTGTGACCATTGTGATGGTAACATGACAGGGACAGCGACACCTGTGACCACACTGAAAATAAAATGACAGGGACAGCAACACCTGTCTATACAGCTGTGACCACAGTGAAAATAAAACGACAGGGACTGCAACACATATCTATATAGCTGTAACCACAGTGAAGATTTTGACAGGGATAGCAACACCTGTCTACACAGCTGTGACCACAGTGAGAATAAAATGACAGGGACAGCTACACCTGTCTATACAGATGTGACCACTGTGGAGATAAAATGACAGGGACAACACCTGTCTATACAGCTGTGACCACACTGAAGATAAAATGACATGGACAACAACACCTGTCTATACAGCTGTGACCACAGTGATGATAAAATGACAGGGACAGCTACACCTCTCTGAATAGCTGTAACCACAGTGAATATAAATTGACAGGAACGGCAACATCTGTCTCAACAGGCGTGACCACAGTGAAGATAAATGACAGGGACAGTAACACCTGTCTATACAAATGTGACCACAGTGAAGACAAAATGACATGGACAGTAACACCTGTCTATACAAATATGACCACAGTGAAGATAAAATGACAGGGATGGCAACACCTATCTATACAAGTGTGACCACAATGAAGATAAAATGACAGGGACAGCAACCCTCCTGTCTATACAGCTGTGACCACAGTGAAGATAAAATGATAGGGACGGCAACACCTGTCTATACAAATGTGACCACAGTGAAGATGAAATGACAGGGACAGTAACACCTGTCTATACAACTGTGACCACAGTGAAGATGAAATGACAGGGGCAGTAACACCTGTCTATACAGCTGTGACCACAGTGAAGATGAAATGGCAGTGACAGTAACACCTGTCTATACAAACGTGACCACAGTGAAGACGATATGACAGGGACAATAACACCTGTCTATACAGCTGTGACCACAATGAAGATGAAAAGACAGGGATAGCAACACCTGTCTATCCACCCCAGAAAAAACGAAAGAAAACACCAACAACTACAACAAAAGAAGACAACTTGAACGACTACCACCGTTGTATAACAACAATGGCCAACCGTACCATGAATCTTTAAACCAATGGCATCAAAGACTGCCGTGAAAGAACAACATGTCCCTAAAACCTTTCGCTATGAGGACGTAAAACTCAACCATGAGCTCCTTAACACCTGTCTATACAGCTGTGACCACAGTGAAGATTAGATGACAGGGACAGCAACACCTGTCTATACAAATGTTCTCTCTCTCTCTCTCTCTCTCTCTCTCTCTCTCTCTCTCTCTCTCTCTCTCTCTCTCTCTCCCTCCCTGGCCCAGTCCCCTCCCTGGCCCAGCGTCACCTCTCTCTCTCTCTCTCTCTCTCTCTCTCTCTCTCTCTCTCTCTCTCCCTCTCCTGCGTTATGGATCCCATGTCGACAAGACTTTCATGTATCCACCAAATGGCTTGTTTGATGCAATCGATTATTCGATTTCCGTCCCCTCTTCCAAAGTTTCAATTATGAACCAGCTTATAGCTTATTTGAGTCTCGAGTCCAGTGTGAGTGTGTGTGTGTGTGTGTGTGTGTGTGTGTGTGTGTGTGTGTGTGTGTGTGTGTGTGTGTGCCTGTGCCTTGCCTGCCTGCCTGCCTGTCCTGCCTGCCTGCCTGCCTGCCTGCCTGCCCTGCCTGCCTGCCTGCCTGCCTGCCTGCCTGCCTGCCTGTCGCGCGCGCGCTACACTTACTGAAATGAATATGGCAGATGGCCGTTTAGACAAATCGAAAAGTGCAGATAAGAAAACATCCGTAAAATGCCAGAAAGTCCCTTTTAGAGGGGTGAAACAGTTTTATAGCCATATTCGTCAAATGCCACTTCACTGGGGATTGCAACATTATTTCACTGTAAAACTTGGTGTATGGACAGAGTGGGGGTAGGTCATAAAGGGAAATAAGATGAAGAAGGGAGAGAGAGAGAGAGAGAGAGAGAGAGAGAGAGAGAGAGAGAGAGAGAGAGAGAGAGAGAGAGAGTATGTAGCCAGTGTGGATATCTGAGAGAGAGAAAGACAGACAGACAGACAAACACAAACACACACACAGCAGACAGACAGACAGTGGCGAATCAACAAACGTATACAATACACAGTTACATATCAAATAATGGGTGATGTTATAATAAATTAAAAGAGAATAACATCACTCAAAAATCACAACTTACAGCTACAATTATCATTACTAATACCCCAACAACAATCACTACATCTTCTATTGTTTCCGCTTATGTCATTTTTTTATACATAACAAAATGTCAAAAGCATTTCAGCCTCAACAGCTACTTAATTAATATTAAGAAGCTGAGAAGTTATTTGAAGTTTTAAAAAAGAGGGGGGGGGGGGGTAATGAACTCTTCACCTCTGCCCCCCCTCCCCCCCGCCATCATTCTTCTTGCTCAGCACTCACACACACACTCAGATGCGAGAAAGTTATCGACATATTCTCTGTGACTTCTCGATATATGTTCAACTAAATTAATCAACTATGAATTCATACATAGTGCTAAGGATTGATCGTTGAAACAGTGTATAGTTGACACAAGAAGTCTACTCTGAACTTAGAATTTAGCAGTCTGTCTTGTGCGGGTTTGTGATGAAGATCTGTACCATGTACCATTGTATCACTGCACAGTAAATCAGCGGTGAATTAGTTCTACCATAGAAACATCTTGAAATGACAATGGACAAAGTCTACAATTCACTTCTGTATCTTAAATATATATATATATATAACAAGAAGAAAGGAAAAGTAGAAAAGGGTATCTCTCTTTCCCTCTCAACTAATACAACTTAACGGGGAGTTTTTTCTCACAGTCTGGTTAATTACACTTACATGTCAAGCTAAAAACCTTTTTTCCGTTTTTTTTTTTTCCTAACGCAGCAATAAGACGCCCCGCTCACCGTCTTCAGTCTACAGCACACGACGCGCATCGTTTCCGTTTCTTCCCCATTCTAAGGCCAAATAAAAGAACCCCCGTGGACCATCGCAATTCTAGATGGCAAGACGGGCAGGACCGAGACTCTGGCATCGTAAATATACGTAGCTATTTAGGGCATCTAAACAAATCGACATTTTGGCGTTTGTATCTTATTCTAAGTTACACTCACGCTGAACTAAAAGCAACGGGAGGAGAGCGAATTGTCTTAATGGTTCGCGGGGTGAGACACAGGCGTGGCCATGGCCGAGTGTGAAAGTCCCTTCGGAACTGTCCGCTGTTGTCAGGGGGCGGGGGGGGGGGGGGGGCGTCCCTGAAATCCAATGGACTGAAGGGAGTCTCCCGGCACCAGAACGCTGCCTCAAGCAATGTCGGAAGGCAGCCGAAGTGCCATCGCTCTGACCTCGTGACCTCTCGCGCTGAGGTTGGACGTGTCAACTTCCGCCTGGAAGTGCACCCCACGAAAAGTGTTGGTAAGCCACTGAAGAGGACCAGCCCAGAACGGAATGCTGGACTGGGATGTGGCACCGATCCCTGGAGAACCGAGGTCATGGAGCTCCTGTCCAAGGACTGCTTCCTGCTCGGGTGGCGCTGACGCCAACTGAGATGGGGAGCGAATGGACAGAAGACCTCTACTATTCCCTTGGAGTAGCCACCCCTTCTCTACCATCGAGACTACCCACAGGTGAGGGCGGGATGGTCAATCAGATCAGACCTACACTCCTGGGTCGGATGCCAGTTCCAAGCTCAACGCTGGATGGCGGAAGAGGCGAGTACCCAGCCAGGAGACAAGGAGAAAAAAGACAAAGGGGGAGAGGGTGGGTCTATAGTTAAATGACAGGTGAATATGGAAGGATCGATTCAAAACATATAAGTAAGGAATACAAATGGGCTAGAGAAGGCCCAAAGCAAAAAAATAAACAACACACACACACACGCGCGCGCGCGCACACACACACACACACAACACACACACACACACACACACACACACACACACACACACACATACACATTCGTGCGCGCGCGCACCACACACACACACACACACACACACACACACACACACACACACACACACACACACACACACACACACACACTCACATTGCCGCGTCAGCCACAAACATGTGGCCACACGGAGCTTTCAGACTGCCCAACGTTGCAAGACTTTGACACAACACAGTATATGACCCCACAAAATCAGTCGTTAATGACCACCCACCCCACCCCCAACCACCACCACCCTACCCCAACCCCCACTTTCGGGAAAAAAAAAGTATCACAGCAGTCCCTATTCGTCTTCAAAACAAATACTTCGATGACAGAAGAAAAGAATCAACTGAACAAAAAGGAAAGGGCTGGTAGATCTAACAAATGAAAATAGCATTAAAAACTTTGTACAGAAAAAGCACATCACCACCACCACCACCAACAACAACAACGACAACAACAACGAAAATAAAAATGACAGCAGCAACGATAATAACAACAATGATAAATAAATACCACGGCAAAAACAATCATCACAGCACACGTACGTCATCACATCCATCCATCTCCCCAGCCCCCCCCCCCCCCCCCCCCCCTCCCCCCCTAGCACTGACCTTGATCGCAGCAGGCGATGAGCGGCGTGCGGCCGGCGTCGTCCCAGGTGTTCTGCAGCTGGGTGGTGGCCGCCGCCAGGATGAACCTGGTCAGGTGGATCTTGCCCTTCACCACGGCGTCGAACAGGTGGTGCCGGTCCGTCGTGCACGTCGACTTCTTCGACTTGGACGCCAGCGTTTGAGACATCATGGTGCTGAGCGGCCGCCTGGCGGGTTGTCAGGGTAACAGAGGATATGACGTCAGTGAAATCCGGATGTCACGTGATGTGGCTGATCTCGAGAGGCCGGAGGGGCCCGAAGGGAGTGACGCGGTTGTGTTTTGGGGGAGTTAGTGGATCGTCATCAGAA
>JADBJO010004300.1:147500-155000 GCA_016801955.1 Conus betulinus | reverse complement strand
GCAAAGAGTAAACAAAACAACAACGACGAGACTGATGACAACAACAAACTAATACCCGTCTCCCCCCGACCCCCCCCCCCCGCACACCCCCCCCCCCCCCCCCCCCCCCCCCCCCCCTCCTCAGCCCGGACACGCTCTCCAATCGATCAGCAGACCCAGGAAGTCACGTAGTAACGATAACAACATCGGATGTCTTCTCAGTCGGAGACATCACATCCATCACGCCACAGCTGGCCGTCCACATAGCGAAGCTGCTGTGCTGAAGTTGAAGGATCAGCTCTACCACTCTTAAAGGCGCTCTCACACTTCGTCTGCTGGACACCTGCTTCTGTCTGGGCAATGGAGACAGGGACCTGAGTAGAACCGGAAACTTCTTCAGCTCCAAAGCTCCATGACCCTGACCTCCATCTGACCTTCACCCTCTTCCCTACACCTGGCCCTAAACCTAATCCTAACAGTGTGTGTAACCTGACCAAATGCCTTCATGGATGAATCGTGCCGCGGTGTGGGGGGCAGTAAGGTTGTCTCCTGCTGCTCTTCCGCCAGGGAAACACTCGGCTTCTGTGACCTTCGCACATCCAAGAAAGTCACCTGGAGAGTGGAGATCCTTCAGAGGCCATGACCCAACATCTGCACAGGTCCCTGTCGACCGCTGTTTCCATTCACGTCACTAGTTTGATACCTGGAATCTAAAATTACTCGCAGCCCTGCCGCTTTAACAGCCTGATACTAGAACAGCGGAGCAAAAGACCCCCGTTGGGGTATCCGTGACCACTTTAATTTCTGGGCGTCGTGACTGCAGTATACCACTACACTGTGTTTTGGTCCTCGACGTTGGAACTGTCCTAGGGGCCGGAATAGCTCAGCTGGTAGAGCGCCGGACTCGTGATCCTGGGGTTGCGGGTTCGAATTTCGGTAAAGTACAGGGGGAGTTTTCCCTCGGAGTTAACATTGGTTCTGACTCCATTCCCCATACACTCCTTCGAAGGAGAGACTATAAACCGAGGTTCCGTGTGTGAACGCACGCACAACATCTTGCGCACACGTAAAATCCCATCAACTTCGGAAGAGAAAACCAGTTTGGCCGTTGGTATGGATGACACGTTCCATATAGCATGCAGCTTCCCCGAAGATGGAGTACGGCTGCCTTAATGGCGGGATAAAAACGGTCTTACACACAAAATTCCACGCTTGTTTATACAGGCGGTGTCCGCAGGAGTATCAGCCTGCGTACGCAGAAAGAAAGAAAGAAAGAAAGAAAGAAAGAAAAGAAAAGAACTGTCTTAATCTGTGGTGATGAAAAGGGTTTTTTTTGTCACATTATGCTGCTTGACATCAAACTCCTCTCAGGCGGGAAGGGAAGGTGGGGGGGGGGGGGGGGAGACACAGCGCGCAGGTTAAACACTCTCCACAGCAGCAAAAGCAGTGCATCCTTTAAGGTGAGGATGTTGTTGTTGTTGTTGTTGTTGTTTTTGTTGTCGTCGTCGTCGTCGTCGTCGTCGTCGTACCCTGGCTAAAAGACTCCAGGGTCCATCCAAACAGCCGAAGTACTTGAACACTATGGAACAAATGCATCAGCTGGGGATGAAACATAACGTGTGTGCCCATTTTTGATTACCCTGCCACATGGGCAGCCACACTCCGACTTCGGGGGATTTTTGAGACTGATAATGCTATGCTAGGGGCTTGTCACAACTGAAGTCACAACTGAAGACGGTCCCCGCATAACTATGCAGAGCATAACAACATTTTGATGGAGTCTTGGTGTTCTAGCCTATGTCAAAATGCCTGACACAGCCTTAAGCCAAGGCGGCTAAGGTGAGGTAGACCATGGAGGTGTGGGGGGTGATGAATCCTTTCTGCCGGGCCAGCCGCAGTAAACTGAGAGCCGATGCCGAGCTCTGAACCTCAGGATGAACACAGCGGGTGACGGCAGTACGTCATATGGAGATGAAGACCAAAATAGCCACGGATGCCAGAACGGCCATCCATCATTCTGCCTTATCCCAACACCTCAACAACAGAGCAGCACACCGCCCTATGGTCTCTGGATGCCACAATGGCCATCGGCAGTTTTCATTATAGACACGGGTGTCGGCTCCAGACGTAAGATTTCGACCAACGTCAGTCTGGTTTGATCCAGCCACAAACAAACTGCTCACTGTGGTCGACTCTACACACAGACGATTGGTTGTTTTTACTGTCATAGCCCAGCCCATCACACAGGGACTTTTCGGGCCTGGCAGCTTTGTTTTGGAAAAAAAAAGTTGACATCACTTAAAAGAAACGCCGAGCAGAACAATCAACGGCATGATAACTGGATCACTGACATCTTTAAGGCGGTGGAGACCAGGGCGTCATAAAAACAGCAGCCATTTTGATTGATTCGTCACTCTCAGATTTAAAACTCTGGGTATACTGAGAACATTAAATGTGACATAAAATGCATGAAATTACAACATGGGTAAACACACACCGCAGAATGGACAGCTGCTGCACACACACACACACACACACACACACACACACACACACGATAAAAAAAAATCTACAAAGGCTGAAAAACAACAATAAAACGACAGTAAAGAAAGACAATTTACTAACAAAAAGAAAGGATGAGTAAAAAAAAAATGTGATAGAAAAAAGCAACAAATTGCAGCACAGAACTTCCCGAGGACGGGGGGGGGGGGGGGGGGGGGGGTGCTGTTTGAACTGAAGTGAAAGAGTGCGCGGCACAGACACGGCGGCCCCGAAGCACCTGTTGTTGTGACGGAATGAACACTCCACCAGAAAGAGCAATGGGAACGGTAATGCAGATACTCACTTCCCTATGCGCCAGAGACCAGACACAGCAAAGGGAACTCTGGTACACACCTCCCCAGTCCCTGCCGTGCACAGAACGTACTGCCTCCACACACGATGACAGCACCTGACTTTTCCGGTCTCTGCTGTAATGACAACTGTCCCCCTTTTTCTCCCCTATCACTGACGGCGGACATTCATGGGGTGAAGTGTGGATGAGCGGAAGACACCAACAGCACCGAATCCCATTCACTGTGAGCCGCACTCCCTTTTCCACGGCATCATGACGAAGCAAAACGAACGTAAAAGCTAATAATTCATTCAACAACGACATCACATCACATTTACTGTATTACGTCACATTTAACGACAATATCACATCACATTTACTGTATCACATCACATTTAACAACAATATCACATCACATTTACTATATCACATCATATTCAACAACGACATCACATCACATTTATTATATCACATCACATTTACTATATCACATCCCATTCAACAACAATATCATATCACATTTACTATATCACATCACATTCAACAACGACATCACATCACATTCAATAACAATATCACATCACATTTACTATATCACATCACATTCAACAACGACATCACATCAGATTCAACAAAAATATCACATCACATTTACTATATCACACCACATTCAACAACGACATCACATTACATTTACTATATCACATCACATTCAACAACAATATCACATCACATTTACTGTATCACATCACATTCAACAGCGACATTACATCACATTTACTGTATCACATCACATTCAACAACAATATCACATCACATTTACTGTATCACATCACATTCAACAGCGACATTACATCACATTTACTGTATCACATCACATTCAACAACAATATCACATCACATTTACTATATCACATCACATTCAACAACGACGACATCACATCACATTCAACAACAATATCACATCACATTTACTATATCGCATCACATTCAAACAACGACATCACATCACATTCACAGCATCACATCACATTCAACAACGACATCACATTCACAGTATCACATCACATTCATTACATCACATGCCACTTACTATGTCACATCACATTTACTATATCACATCACATTTACAGATTAGCATTAATGTGTAACCTAGTATAATCATCAAAACGTGGTCATAATGAACGCAAGAACTGAAACGCTAAGTGCAAAGCCATGTAAATTTATATATACAATACCAAAGAGACAAAACAATGTTTGACAGACACTCCTCTTTCAGACGTAACGAACCACCACCATGAAAACTGCACAAAACAAATACTCCTAGATCACAGTCAGTTTGAAAGGAAGACACGTTTTGTCCTAACACGTACTTCTCTCGTATTGTACATGTAAATGAAGATTGCTATACAACTGTGTATGTGTGTGTGTGCGTGCGTGCGTGCGTGCGTGCGTGCGTGCGTGCGTGCGTGTGTGTGTGTGTGTGTGCGTGTGTGTGCGTGTGTGTGTGTGTGTGTGTGTGTGTGTGTGTGTGTGTGCGTGTATGTATGTGTGTGTGTGCGTGCGTTGAAGTGCGTGCGTGCGTGCATGCGTGCGCGCGTGCAATGCGTGCGTACGAGCGAGTGTGTGTGCTTTTTTTAGTAACGCTGCAGTTTGTTTTCGCCTCCCACCCAAATTTAATTGAGGAAAACAATGAGAGACACACAGAGTGAGAGAGAGGGAGAGAGAGGGGGTTGAGAGGAGAGAGAGAGAGAGAGAGAGAGAGAGAGAGAGAGAGAGAGAGAGAGAGAGAGAGAGATGCAATTCGTAAGGCACGACATCCTCTTAAAACTGACAAAAACAGAAATGTTGTTGTTAGCAAATAACACGGAAAGTCACCTTGCTATTGCATGAACTGAAGTTACTTTATCTGTTAGCCACAGCCGTAGAGCAAACAGGCAAGTGTTTGTCCAGAGCAGAGAGACAGCTGCAGCAGCAGATGCAGAGAGAGAGAGAGAGAGAGAGAGAGAGAGAGAGAGAGAGAGAGAGAGCAGTAGCAGCACACAGAGAAAGAGACAGACAGACAGACAGACAGAGAGAGAGAACACCTAAAACAAATCTGACAGAACGAAAAAAAAACATAAGAGCATATTCCTTCCAAGTCGGAGTTATAAACTTCAGCTCAAGTGGTGGCATTCTGTCACGCTGCAACTCAGAACTCAAACTTAAAGAAAGATGACGCCGACCCAGCACCGCAAAAACCGCACGTTTCAAAGGGTACGAAAATCAGGGATGTTGCCAGCCCAGCCCTATCCAAAATAAATAATAAAAAAAAAAATAAATCATGTAACAAATGAATAACCAAGAACCACAGACACCACACAAGTTGCCACTCACCTCTTCACACAGCACAGCAGCACGTACGGCACAGCCGAGCGCTCCGTCCTCCCTGTCACGGGCCCAGCAAGTCGCCGACTGGTGACCAACACTGGGACGCCGCTCACGTATCGTCGGCACCGAGCGGAGGTGGCCGGGCCGCGCCAGGATGTGTCCTTTCCCGTTCATGAAGCGCCGGATCCGCCGCCGCGGCCGCCAGACGGGGGAAGCGGCGGGCCGTTGGTGGGCCGTTGGTGAGCCGCGGCGATCAGCTGCCTGTGTCTGTGTCAGGGGGGCTGAATGGACCCCTTGTTGGACTGACCCCCCAGGGCAGAAAGTGCGGGACATACAAGTCGTCAGGCATTTCCTTCTATTGGTGGTGGTTTTTGTGTGGTTCTTTGTTTCGCTCGGTATGTCAGTGTCAGAATCACCAGTCGTCAGAACAAAACGGAAACTGTTAAGCCTGTTTACAGTGTAATAATGAGGATTTGGGGGGCGGGGTCTCGTACACTGCATACAGGGAGCTGATACCTATGGCTGCGCTGCCTCATTCCATCCGAGGATTCTCCTTTCATTTCAAACCATCCGTGCCTAACGTTTCTAATTCAATAATGATTGTTGCGATTGGGAGGGAGGATAGGGGGAGACGGAGGGGTACTGTTTTATGCAATTTGAACCGTTGTCTGCTCTCTGGTTTGTGTGTTTACTTACTTATGTGTTTGCGTTACATGAAACCGTTTGACTGCTGGCCTTCCTTTTGTAAACTTATATGAAATATGAAATGCACTCGGGTAACTGAAAGAGGACGTGTCTTGAGAAATCAACCATAATGTAGCCAAAATGTTTCTAAACAGCACACGACCAATACGCTTTTGGTACTATAACTGTCCAGCGTGCAGGTCACGAAATAGTTCACACTATCCTGTACTGTGTGAAAGTACCCAGCACTGTGTGGAATCGAACTGTCGCCCATGAGTCACTGGAATGGAGAGGGTTTAAACAACAGTTCCCAACCCAGTCTTCCCCCTCATGTCTCACGAACAAGTCAAAATGACCGCCATTGGTCATGTGGTGGAAATGATCCAGAAAATGGCTCACTACCCACTCTTTTACTTCCTGTTTTATGTTGAGGTCAAAATGACGTCCATTTGATCACTGACATGGAAATGGTCCCTACAAATGTCTCACTGCCCATTCTTCTGATTCCGTTTCAGGTAGAAGTTAAAATCATGGCCGTCCAAAGATACTCAGATAAAGATGGTTTCAGACAAAAAAAAAAAATCGCAACCTAATCTTTTACTTTCTGTTTGCTGTGGAAGTCCACGTGACGGCCACTGGGGATGACGGAATGGAGGTGAACACAGACGTGGCCACTGGTCACAGGGATGGAGACCGAGCACAACTCCGCTGCTGAAAGAGGGCCACTAGCTGGCCGTTCATGGTGTTGATAATGATTGATGACCACTTTGATGTAAACAACGTTGATAACAGTGGATGACCACATTGTCATCGATAGTGTTGATGACAATACATGACAGCTTTCCCGCTCAGCATGTTGACGACGATAAGTGACCACTCTGCCATTCAGAATCTTGATGACGACGGTAAATGACCGTCGGTTTTCCAGTAACAACATTCACACCAACAAGCCTGATAGCCGTGTAACAAAACCTAGTCTTGAGCAGTACTCTTTTCACGTCTCCAGTATCAGACCCCATCACGTGATCTGTCCATCTCCGACAGTTCTGACTCTAAGGCGTAGTCTTGGTGCGCCTTTCTCCAGATCGGTCTTTCATTTCAGATTATTGTGTATTTCGAAGTTCCGGAAAAGTCCGAGGCCAAATCACTTGTATAATGTTACAATTCTATATAACTTTTCACTTGTCACCATCGCAGGTTCTGGGCTGACAGGATACAACGTCATCACAGCGATCTCTGGGCCTCTATTTCCTCACACTGGCACTAGCAGGCGTGCCACTGATTGCACAGGTGGGACTTGGAAGTGCAAAACTGTTAGGCAGCGTTGTGTTGAGTCTGTATCTTTCGTCAAGTATGAAGAACAACCACCACCACAAAAAAAATGGGGTGTGGATCACTGCCTCATTGCAAACGAAGCAGAATAGTCATTGAATTAACACATAAAACCTTTTTTTTTTCAAATACAGCAACAGGCCTTTCATCATCGAAATTCTAGTTCCGATCAAAAGTCAAACGCCCTTCCTACAAGGAAGCAAGTTACAAAGCTTGAACACTGATAACATGATTAATATTCTTTGTAATCAATCAACCCCCAAAAATGGTGAATGTTGGCTATTGTAAAATAAGAGTATGTA
>JADBJO010004300.1:137500-140000 GCA_016801955.1 Conus betulinus | reverse complement strand
GATCATAGAAAGCCTATTAATTAGTATCTGCATTGCTTCCAACTAGGAGATCATAGAAAGCCTATTAGTTGGTATCTACAGGGCTTCCAACTCTAGGAGATCACAGAAAGCCTATTAGTTGGTATCTGCATTGTTTCCAACTAGGAGATCACAGAAAGCCTTTTAGTTGGTTATCTACAGGGCTTCCAACTCTAGGAGATCACAGAAAGCCTGTTAGTTGGTATCTACAGGGCTTCCAACTCTAGGAGATCACAGAAAGCCTATTAGTTGGTATCTGCATTGCTTCCAGATCTCTGACATTATAGGTATTAACTAAAATTCTGACAGCAAAGAAAGCCTATGACTGGTACTAATATAGCTGCCAACGTTACGAGAAGAAGAAGAAGAAGATAGCATTTATATAGCGCCTTTCCAAGGTTCTAGGCGCTGACAATCCGAACTCTCGTATACACAACGGGGTGCCTACCTGGGTAGTGCCTACTGAAGAGTTGCCTGCGGCACTTCATTCAGTTGTGTTTGCTGTGTCATCCAGTTGATACCGTTCACTCAATTTACAGACTTCTTTCATTCTTTCAATTTCTCACGCAGGGTGCATGCTATGTGTATACGTGTCATCCATACCAACGACCAAACTGGCTTTCTTTTCCGAAAGTTGGTGATGGGATTTTACGTGTGTGCAAGATGTTATGTGCGCGTTTACACACGGAACCTCGGTTTATAGTCTCATTCGAAGGACTATTTGGGAAATGGAGTCAGAACCAATGTTAACTCCGAGGGAAAAATTCCCCTGTACCGAAACGGCCCGGCGGAGATTCGAACCCCAGAATCATCAAGATTACGAGTCCAGCGCTCTACCAACTGAGCTATTCCGGCCCCAATCATAGGTCATAGGAAAACACACACTTAGTGATGACGATGCGTGTGATTTGGTTTTCACATACCTTCCTGCGTCCTGGGATCATAGAAAGCCTCCCTGGATATAACTTCCAGCCTTCTCAGATCGAGATCGTCTGAAGCCTGATTTAGTGTTAGCATGGCTCCCAACCTTCTAAGACGATAGAAAACTTAACATGGTAATAACATAGCTTCCAATCTTCTCAAATCATGGGGAGACTGTGTTTTGGTACTAATACAGCTACCAAACTTCGGAGATCATGGGGAGAGTGTTTTTTGGTTCTCTACAGCTACCAAACTTCGGAGATCATGGGGAGAGTGTTTTGGTTCTCTACAGCTACCAAACTTCGGAGATCATGGGGAGAGAGTTTTTTGGTTCTATACAGCTACCAAACTTCATGGAGATCATGGGGAGAGGGGAGAGTGTTTTGGTTCTATACAGCTACCAAACTTCGGTGAGCATGGGGAGACTGTGTTTTGGTTCTAGAACAGCTATCAAACTTCTGCGATCATGAGGAGACCGTGTTTTTTGCTGGCTCTATACAGCTACCAAACTTCGGCGATCATGAGAGAGACCGTGTTTTGGCTCTATACAGCTACCAAACTTCGGCGATCATGAGGAGACCGTGTTTTGGCTCTATACAGCTACCAAACTTCGGCGATCATGAGGAGACCGTGTTTTTGGCTCTATACAGCCATCAAACTTCTGAGATCATGGGGAGACTGTGTTTTGGTTCTAGTACAGCTACCAAACTTCCGAGATCATCAGAGGCCTACCACTTTATTCTTACACAGGTGGCAACCTTCTGTTTTCAAAGGAAGGCTGGAGCGTGATGTTAGCATGGCTGCCAAACTTCCAGTTCATAAGAAGACAGTGGTTTGGGTATGCTCATGGCTACGAACTTTCTGCTTTACAGGAAAACCGTTGATTATTGTTTACGTACCTGCCAACATTCTGAGTTTAAGCTTGGTGAGCCCTATAATCATAGGGAACGGGTTGGCTCTTTCATGTCTGATGTCCTTATTGTCCCACTATCCCAGTAGGATAGAATGCGTTTCCGACCGCTTCAACTCAACTTCAAAAACCGTACTTTCAGGAATCGACGCAGCGTGATTTCGCCTCAATTTAGTGACTTTTCGTGCATCCCCGTTGCCGTTCCCCCTCCTCATCGCACTCGCCCCTCACCACCACATCGATCCTACCCATCCAACTCCTCTATCCACCCATCACCCTGTCGTCTTTTCCCCTAACTGAAATGAGAACATTCACCGAGGCAAAACGTTGAAAATGCCCATCACAACAGGGATTTCACGGATAGGTTTTAGCAGTGACCTCTCTCTCTCTCTCTCTCTCTCTCTCTCTCTCTCTCTCTCTCTCTCTCTCTCTCACACACACACACACACACACACACGCATGCACGCACGCGCGCGCGCACACACACACACACACACACACACACACACACACACACACACACACACACACACACACACACACACACACACACACACACACACACACACACACACACACACACACTCGCTCTCTCATAGATGGGTGGGCAGGCAGGATCACTGGGAAGACAAACTATTTACACACTGTTAA
>JADBJO010004300.1:120000-135000 GCA_016801955.1 Conus betulinus | reverse complement strand
ATCTGACCGCACACAGGGAAGAAGTCTCGGGACAATCTTGATCTGCAGCATGACCGAATGGACTCCAAGAAAGCCTTCGGCGATGGCCGACGAGAAGGTTTGTGATAGATCGTGAGAAGCTTTATCACTGACAACCTCGCACAAGTCATTGTTGAATCCTAGAAAAAACACACAAGCTGCACAGCAGTTCTGAATGTAAACGGGAGTACAGCCTGGCTGTTTCTGCTTCTTCTGTTTGCTTCTGTTCAACATCTACCTGGGAACAGAGAGACAGACAGACAGACAGACAGAGGGAGGGAGGGAGATAGAGAAAGAGAAAGAAAGTAAGAAAGAGCGACAGATAGAGAGCGAGAGAGAGAGAGAGAGCGAGAGAGAGAGCGAGAGACAGACAGACAGACAGACACAGAGACAGACAGACAGACAGACAGACACAGACAGACAGAGAGAGACAGAGCTCTGGAAATATAAACAATACAATATCGGAAATGGTTTCATGCTTGAATATACATGTTCGACGTGTCTTCGGAATCACGGACAGTTCTACCATTGTCCTGGAGTTTCCGCGTGTCCAACTGTGCATGCCATTGCGGAATCGTGGACGATCCTAACTGGCGCCGTGCATGTCGTGGGACTGCTGGCAACGGCTGGACGTCTCCTGTCTCCCCGTCTTCCCCGTGACATTTCAATTTCCGATTTCAATGGCCGGAAACACTGAACCAACTGTGACGTCGACACACACAGCAGTTCGCTATGCGGTGACAGGACGTGCACTGGCGACCATCCAACATGTCACACCGAATGGAGAGAACCTCGGAGTGGATGGCGTGGTGTGTTGCAGCTCTCAAACCCTGGATCTTTTGTTATATGCTGATCGTATTGAATTGATCTGCACGTGGCCTTGCTGTGAGCCAATTAGCCGTGTGACGTAACTGATAACGGCGTGTTATACCGGCGAACTTTAGAGAGAGAGAGAGAGAGAGAGAGAGAGAGAGAGAGAGAGAGAGAGAGAGAGAGAGAGAGAGAGAGAGCATAAACATTCAGAGCCAGAGAGACAGACAGACAAAGAGCACAAGCTGTCAGAACCAGAAAGGGGGCAGAAAGATATGACAGAGAGAGAGGGGGGGGGGGGGGCGGGGAGGGAGAAAAGAGACAAACAGACCGACAGGCAGACAGCCAGACAGACAGACGGACGGACGGACAGACAGACAGACAGAGAGGCAGTAGGGGACAACGGCAAGGGGGAGGGGGGGGGGCAAGAGGGTGGGATGGTAGGAGTACGATGAGGATGTGCTGCAGAGACAGGAGACTGAAAACTCCATCGTGGCATGTTAAACTAGCGTGGTCTGCTCTGTTCTTACCTGTTCTTAATCAGATGTCGTAACACTTTACATATTCATAACTTAATAAACTATGTTGTTAACGATGACATATCACTCAAATTTTGTGTTTGCGCGTATCAATGATACTCAATCCCCATACCTGTTTTTAAACTTGTGCATGAGAGCAATTTCTTCCATGAAAATTCAATGATAAAACAGAAAACACGCGGGTGGTTTACATTCGGATACAAAGTTGTTATGTAACATCCCTCGGCTCCCTTAGCTTGTCACTGTCATGAGACTTGACACAATGTCACCAGCGCTATCATCAGATAACACCCTCCAACTCCGATCACGTCATTTTTTGTGCATTCTTTTTCTTCTGGCAGTTTTTAACGGTAACCACGCAACTGTTCACATCTTATCTGATTCCTTCATAATGAAACTGAATGTTGAAGTACTTAGCCGCCGACTGAACGCCACAAATACCGAGGTGGCTAGCTTCCACCTGTCGGCCTTCTCCAGACAGGAAAAGAACAAAAAGGCAAACAAAAACCACAGGAATGAATTTGCAATGAGGGGAAAAAAACAAGAACAGGTGAACAAGCCTTATGTTACTCTGAAAATGACTGAACGAGGATGAGAATGGGAGGAGGGAAACACGAAGGATGGAATGGAATGAAATGTTGACAATGAACAGTATATGTTCACTCCTTCACTTCTTCACCAACGACAGTGGGAATCGTGGAGTCGTGGAGTTCCCGTACAGTGAACAGAACCATCTGGTGATGCCTGACCGGAGCCCACTTTCCTTTCCTGCAGGAGACTCTTCAGCGGTCAGTAGTCACTGTCTTCAGCGGTCAGTAGTCACTGTCTTCAGCGGTCAGTGGTCGCTGTCTTCAGCGGTCAGTGGTCACTGTCTTCAGCGGTCAGTAGTCACTGTCTTCAGCGGTCAGTAGTCATTGTCTTCAGCGGTCAGTGGTCACTGTCTTCAGCGGTCAGTAGTCACTGTCTTCAGCGGTCAGTAGTCACTGTCTTCAGCGGTCAGTGGTCACTGTCTTCAGCGCGGTCAGTAGTCGCTGTCTTCAGCGGTCAGTGGTCACTGTCTTCAGCGGTCAGTAGTCATTGTCTTCAGCGGTCAGTGGTCGCTGTCTTCAGCGGCCAGTAGTCACTGTCTTCAGCGGTCAGTTGTCACTGTCTTCAGCGGTCAGTAGTCTGTCTTCAGCGCGGCCAGTAGTAGCTGTCTTCAGCGGTCAGTAGTAGCTGTCTTCAGCGGTCAGTAGTCGCTGTCTTCAGCGGCCAGTAGTCGCTGTCTTCAGCGGCCAGTAGTCGCTGTCTTCAGCGGCCAGTAGTCGCTGTCTTCAGCGGCCAGTAGTCACTGTCTTCAGCGGTCAGTAGTCACTGTCTTCAGCGGTCAGTAGTCACTGTCTTCAGTGTCACGGTCTTCAGCGGTCAGTAGTCACTGTCTTCAGCGGTCAGTGGTCACTGTCTTCAGCGGTCAGCAGTCGCTGTCTTCAGCGGTCAGTAGTCGCTGTCTTCAGCGGTCAGTAGTTACTGTCTTCAGCGGTCAGTAGTCACTGTCTTCAGCAGTGGTAGCAGTCCACCCATGGTCTCCAACACAAAAACGCCACTTTCAATGTTGCGCTGTGTCCATCCACACTTTAAAACTTACAGTTAATGAACCACAAAGTTTTAAATCTTCTCTGCAAAATGAAACCTTTTTTTCCTTCCTCGTCTCTCTTCTTATCCCTTACTCCCGTGGGAAGTAATCGAAGAACAGTTCACCAGATTCCCCCAGTTCTGTGGATTGTGTGCCAAGGCCTGGTACTCTGCAGATGTTGTCCCAGTCCACTCCGCAGTGTTGTCAGTCCATCGTTCTTCCTGTCTGTCTTTCCGTCCCTCGCCTTCAACACTTCCCTAGCCCTGGTTGACTGTCTTTCCAAGGCCATGAGATCGCGTTACATGGTCATAGCTGCGTAGGAACTCAAAAAAAAGGGGGGAAAAAGCTTAAAAGATGTCCGGATCGATTCACATCTGGGTACAATTTTGGCCTCTGACATACTGATCGCACACTTGATGATGATGATGACTCTTTGCTTCGCGTTTCCGTGATACTTTTCTGGAGTCTCTCCCCAATACCCACTGACGGAGCACTCCCGAAAGCCAGGTATCTGTAGAATAGCACCTGGGCATTTCGGGAATAGTCCCGGCCATCTCCGGAAAAACCCCAAGCATTTCTGGAATAACCCCTGTTTATATAGAAGAGCCCACAGGCATTTCTAGAATAGCCCCGGGCGTTTCTGAAATAGCCTCTGGACATTTCTGAAATAAATTTTTAAAAGAATTGTTAGTGATTCCGCAAGACAAATGTGGACAAAACAGATTACAAGACAAAACATGACGCGTTTCGATCTCTTAGGTCTCCTTCAGTCAAAACAAACATCTAGGTCAATGAAACGAAGAACGACCAATCATTTATCTTCTCATGTTCGGCGCAAGATGGGTGTTGAATGAAAAACCTTTCAATTAACAATTCTTTTGCAAATTTGTTTTAATTTCTGCCTTCTGTCACCTCATTTTGAAACCTATTTCTGGAATAGTACCGGCATTTCAAGAATCGGTGGACAACGTTCGAATTCTAAAAATGTCCGAGCAGTTCTAGAATCGCCTGAAATTCCCAAAACGCGCGGAGCAAGCCTATTTAAGAGAATGCAGCCTCTTTATAAACCAACTACATTGCATTCGTAGCGGTCACCTTGTGGCAGTAGGAATGGAACCAAATATTCCGCCAACTCCACATTAGGGAAATTGCTGAAGTGTGCCGTGTTCTTTTGTTTCCGTCTTGTTGACGATTTGTTTGTTTTGGTTTTGGTTTTTTTTTTTTTTTTTTTTTTGTAGCTCGAGTGCGCGCGCGTGCGCGCGCGCATGTGTGTGCCCGTAATTTTTTTTTCTTTTTAAGTAGGACCGTGACAAATACCTGAGGCAAAATTGAGGGGGGGTTGAACTCGTCAGGAAGCACCCAAACTGGGTGTCGATGGGAGAAGAGGGAAGATGGTCTCTCCCAGCTTCTGTGACCCTCCAGTGCCGGGATTAGAGGGGACAGCGTTTGACAGTCACGGAAACGTAAAATTCCCAACGAGAGGAGACATCCACATCAAAGCCGCCTCACTGGCTCGCTTTGGGCTCCGCTTGCAAAGAAATAGACTGGCCTCTGAAGAACTTGCCTGCCTTAGGCTCTTGGCCTTTTTCACTCATCTTTGTTCGCAGCTTCTTCCTTACGAGATCTCCTCTGAACTCTCAAACCCGACTCCTCCCCACCCCATCTCTCTCTCTCTCTCTCTCTCTCTCTCTCTCTCTCTCTCTCTCTCTCTCTCTCTGACACGGAGGAGGAGAAGGAGGCGGAGTAAGGAGTGACAGATTGTTTCTCTCCTGGCAGTTGTTCGTTTATCTTGTAAAGTCTGGGCACATCAAACGTTCATGTTTCCTTTGAACCTCAGTCTTCTAATTTCGCCGGGCTCAGGAGCTGAACCAATTAATAGGTTTCCAGAAACTTTGGGGAGGTTATTGGCCAAATTGAATTACCTCGCTTGGGTAATATTGTATTTTTGTCTCACGTTCTATCACGTCCTCAGTCATTCACATCTCTCTCTCTCTCTCTCTCTCTCTCTCTCTCTCTCTCTCTCTCTCTCTCTCTCTCTCTCTCTCTCTCTCTCTCTCAAAACACAAAAGCACATGCGTACACACGTCCACGCCCGAGTGCTCACACACGCACACAATAACAAAGGAAAAGGAAGATTATGAGTTAACCATCTATTCTCGCTTTCATTAAGAGTCAATCTGCAGCCAAGTGTTCGTTCTTAGAGGCCCAACGGTCTCATATACGTAAACTTTGTCATCGGCAAGTATGGCGACCACGTTTTCCATGTGAATTATGCGGCTGACGTAGGAGTGTTTGTGTCTCCATCTCACACTGCCCTCTGTAGTGCCGAGGGCTTTCTGTGATCAGTGCTGCAATGCACATTTATGCATCTCTCTCTCTCTCTCTCTCTCTCTCTCTCTCTCTCTCTCTCTCTCTCTCTCACCAAATGTACATTCCTTGTATTTAATATTTGCTTTGACGGAAGCTAGAATTTATCGTATTTTTTCCACTACATTAACACCTTTTCAGTGTGGAATGGGGGCACAGTCTTAAATTTGAATAAACTCTTTTGTGTGTGTGTGTGTGTGTGTGTGTGTGTGTGTGTGTGTGTGTGTGTGTGTGTGTGTGCGTGCGTGCGTGCGCGCGCACGTGTGTGTGTGTGTGTGTGTGTGTTTGTCTGTCTGTCTCTCTGTCTGTCTGTGTGTCTGTGTCTCTGTCTGTGCGTGCGTGCGTGTGTGTGTCTAAGTGTGTAGCTGTGTGTGTCTGTGTGTGTGTGTGCGTGCAGGTGTGTCCGAGTGCATGTGCGCGCGCGTGCGTGCGTGTGTGTGTGTGTGTGTGTGTGTGTGTGTGTGTGTGTGTGTGTGTGTGTGTGTGTGTGTGTGTGCTGAAGAAACGTAATTACGACGCAAAAGAAAGGACTGAAAATCGCCCTTTATTTTCACGCAATGAAAAAGGTTTGCGGTTTTTTTTTTTTCCCTTTCAGAGGCATTACTTTCCTGCCGCCCATTCCACCTCCCCATAGAAAAAAACCTCGCCCATGCTCGTCCGGACACTACCTCGACACTGGAAGTCCACAGGGAACGATCAATATCAGGTCGACATGAAGACACCCACTGGAGTAGACACTGCACGGCTGCTTTATCACTGCCTGTTCCGAACGCGGAAAACCTCCCGCTAAGCCTGCAAATGACGACGACGATCGCTTTAATCGCGGAGCAAGCTTGAACCTACTCATGTTGGTTCCCGTGTCCGGCAGCCAAACACGAATGCACTGGTCGGCCTGAGTGCTGAAGTGGACATTCTTTTTTTTATTGCCAGTTAGGACCTACTAATCGTTTTCTTTTCTGAGTAATACTAACAATGATAACAACATTACCAACAACAACAAAAACGATAATGATAATAATTGAAATAACATTAATGATAATAATAATAATGATGATGATGATAATAATGATAATAATGATGATAACAATGATAATGACAATAATAATATATTGTAATCATTCACAGCACTTGAATGGTAGAGGTCCTTCTGTGCATCAAATTGACAAACTGATACCCTTAGACATATTATGGTCATTAACAGCTCTACTGCATCCATATCATAAACTCTTCCGGGGTCCAAATAGGCCAGTGGTAGAGCGCCGGACTCGTAATCTTGGTGATCCTGGGGTTGCGGGTTCGAATCTCCGCTGGGCAGTTTCGGTACAGGGAGATTTTTCCCTCGGAGTTAACATTGGATCCGACTCCATTTCCCATACAGAATGAGAGTATAAACCGAGGTTCCGTGTGTAAACGCACGCATAACACCTTGCACACACGTAAAATCCCGTCACCAACTTTCGGAAGAGAAGGCCAATTTGGCCGTTGGTATGGATGACACATTACACGTAGCATACACCTTCCACGAAATTGGAATATGGCTGCCTTAAATGGCGAGATAAAAAAAGAAAAACGGTCATACAACAAAAGTCCACTCCCTTTGTTGGGTACATGGGATTAATCCTTGCCGGTGTATACAGGGAGTGTCCACAGGAGTATTAGTCTACGTATGCAGAAGAAGAAAAGAATAAACTCTTCCACTCCTCATTCCATTATCACTTACACCACCTCTCCTTTTTTAACTTTCTGTGTGAAGAACGTTTTTGAGAGGCAGTTTGCATAAACGCATCACGGGAGCAAGAGTTACCCTACTTGTTTGTTATTTGCATCTTTTCGGGTTTTTTTTTTTTCAATCTTTTTCTTGTTCTTTTAATGTTGTTCACAAAACATCGGCGCTCTGTGTGTTCAGGGTTTCATCACTAGAGCCTAGCCGGCCATACCGAGTGTGTTCAGGGCTGTCAGACCCGTACAGGAAGCACGTGACAGTATACCCAGGTCAGATCAAGAAACGAACTAAATGCCGTGAAGGAAACAAACAATTCAATCAGGAAATGACATGGTAGCTGAACTGTGGACGGTGTGTGGCATATGACATTAGGCTGTGATCAGACTGCCAGGCCTTTCCAGTAATTGTTCTCTCCCAGATTTATGAAAATTCGTTTAAAAAAAAAAAACGAATGAAAAATATGCAAACGTCACAAACATACATTTTAAAAATCCGTAAGAGCACATCCACATTGCAGACTGGACAGCTAGTGTCCTACTTCAACACTACATTACATTTTGTAAAAGCTGTCGAACTGAAAACTGCTATCAGATAATACAAAATCCCCCGAATAAAAGAGAGGTGAATAAAACCACAAAGGCAGAAGAAAAAAACATGGGGAAACTACATTACATTTTTGAAAACTGAAAGAACAAAATAGAGGTAAAGTCAGAGCGAGTGACAGAGAAAAGTCATGAAGTTTACTGGCTCAGAACTGGAAAAGCCCCCCAGCGTCCCCAGCCCTCTCTTGGTGACAACAGGTGCAAAATCTTCTGCTAACATTTGTGATCGGTCTTTCACAGTTTGATTCTCAGTGTAAGACCACACCCTAATGCTCCTCATCTCTCCAGCGTGAATACTTACTCAGGGCATAGTGCTGCTTTCTCAACCACATGGCTCCTCTCATCCCAAACCCAAACAATGGTCACAGAGGTTTTAATCCTCCGGCAGGAAAGATGTGAGCAGCTCCTATGACGACTGAAGGTCACAAAGGGAGGCTACTCCCCGTTCAGCAACAACAGTGGTTCTGGTTCCTATCCTGGGTCTGTCTCCCCCTGCACTTTCTTAGAACAAACGCGTGCTTCTGTACATATTTATGTGTATATGAGTGCGTGTGTTCGTGCATGTGTGTACGCAGGAATTTAACAGTAAGTGTATGCACAGGCGTGTGCGTGAGCTGTGTACGCGAACGCTTGTGTGTGTGTGTGCGTGTGCGTGCGTGCGTGCGTGCGTGCGTGCGTGCGTGCGTGTGTGTGTGTGTGTGTGTGTGTGTGTGTGTGTGTGTGTGTGTGTGTGGCGTGTGTGTGTGTGTGTGTGCGTGCGCGCGCGCGCGCGCGTGCATATGTGTGTACGTGTGTGTGCACGTGTGTGTAGGGGGGGGGGGTGCGTGCGTGTGTGTGTGTGTCTCTGTGGGTCTGTGTGTGTGTGTCTGTGTGTGTCTGCGTACATGTGTGTGTGTGTGTGTGTGTGTGTGTGTGTGTGTGTGTGTGTGTGTCTGTCTGTCTGTCTGTCTGTCTGTGTGCGTGCGTGTGTGTGTGTGTGTGTGTGTGTGTGTGTGTGTGTGTGTGTGTGCGTGTGTGTGTGTGTCTGTGACTGTGGGTCTGTGTGTGTGTCTGTGTGTGTGTGTGTGTGTGTGTGTGGAGGGGGTGTGTGTGTGTGTGTGTGTGTGTGTGTGTGTGTGTGTGTGTGTGTGTGTGTGTGTGTGTGTGTGTGTGTTTGTGTGTGTATGTGTGTGTGTGTGTGTTGGTGTGTGAGTGCGCGCGCGCGCACAGACAAACAAGTTTTATTATTTCTGAGTAAGTTCACCAAAACTTGTAATGTTGCACAGCGCACTCTTAATCATAAAACTGATCAGAAACATTTATTGAACCTTTGTTGGTACAAACAGTACGTACATGTTCGTTGTGTCACTGACATTTTCTTCTAAATCTTCCATATCCCAATTCAGATTCCAGAAAATTTACATCTGGAACCCTATTACCTTCAATCAATCTTGTGTGTGTGTGTGTGTGTGTGTGTGTGTGTGTGTGTGTGTGTGTGTGTGTGTGTGTGTGTGTGTGTGTGTGTGTGTGTGTGTGTGTGTGTGTGTGTGTCTGTCTGTCTGTCTGTCTGTCTGTCTGTCTGTCTGTCTGTCTGTCTGCCTGTCTGTGTGTGTTTACATTTAATTAGAGTTAGATTATGTGCGTGACTCCAACTGCATTACTGTTTTTTGCATATGCTGTTCTCTCTCTCTCTCTCTCTCTCCTCTCTCTCTCTCTCTCTCTCTCTCTCTCTCTCTCTCTCTCTCTCTTCAGAGATCACGCTGCTCAATACAGAATTTCCGCATTATGATTTCCACATTCGCTCATTTCCTCCACCAAAAAGCATGTCAAGCCACGAGTAATTGTGTCCTCCAAAATATTTCTGAAAACGCGAAAAATAACTTCTTTTGCTTCTTTTCCTTCATTTCCCTTCCTCCTTATTGCTGCAAATAGGACATGGCGTTGGACGTCAGAAGGAGGGGCTGACGAAGAATAAATAAGAAGAAAGAAAAAGAGAAAGATGAAAAAAGAAATGAAGAAGAACTGGAGGAGAAGGAGGAAAAACAGATAGACGGAAGGATGACCGGCGACAGGGGGGGGGGGGGGGGGGGGGGGAGAGGGGAGGGAGGGAGAGAGAAAGGGACAGGGACAAAAAGAGAGAGAAATCAACAGACAGCTATTCAGACCCAGACAGACAGACTGAAGAAGGAAAAGATAAATATAGGAAAAGACAGAGACATAAAGAAAAGTGGGGATAAAGAAGGACAGACACAAAGAGAGAAGGGGGATGCGAGAGAGAGAGGGGGGGGGGTAAAAGGAAACAGACAGACAGACACACAGAGAGAGGGGGGGGCGAGAGGGGGAAACAGAGAGAGGGACATAGTCAGACAGATTGACAGACAGACAGAGACACACGGAAGACAGACAGACAGACAGACTGACTGACAGACAGACAGACAAAGACAGAGAAAAAGAGACAGGCACAGGCAGAGAGAGAGAGAGACGAGAATGGTTAAATTTACCTACCACCCTGTTACCTTGAGTTCATGATAATATTTGCCAGACTAAAAGTACATACTGCAGTCGTGTACAAAGAACATAAAAACTTGCACACGCTGACTAAATAGCTCAGTCTTAAATGTCTCAAATATTTAACACACCGTTTAAGTATATTCTGATCGTGCACAGTTGCCCGAAGTGGAAGGGGAGTAACGGTAAGCTTACGGAAAAGAAATGTTGATTGAGAAGGGGAGGGGTAGTGGTAGGAGGAGGGAGTGATAGTGAGGGAGGAGGGGGATGTCAACGAAGGAGAAGTCAAAGGAAGTAGTGAATAAAAACAGAAGAACTGGGACTACAGGGCCGGAAGAATGTGACCGGCAGTTACAACCGATGAAATGTGTACCACAGTATCTGAGAAACGTCAACGGAAAGAAAGAAAAAAAAAAAAAAATCGATTCTAACGGAAATCATCATGAGCTGTGACACTGTCTCTGTACGGCATAACTTCATTCCTGCTGCTGTCATCCGCCCCCCCCCCCCCCCCCCCCTGTCACGATGCGAGTTGGGAAATAATCAATATCTTGTCTTCATTATGGATCACAAGACTAAAAAATCAATGTCTTGTATGAAGGGACCATCAATTAGTCAGTATCCTACCAGCCCTAAGCTGAGCCTAATGTTGACCGTCCGTGCGTGCGCGTGCGTTCGTGGCCGTGTGTGTCTGTGTTCGCACTTCCGTTCACAGATTAATCACGTTCCCCTAAATGAGTGAGCACGCGCCCGCTCTAACACACACACACACACACACACACACACACACACACACACACACACACACACACAAGCACGCACGCATGACGCACGCACGCACGCACAGAGAGAGACAAAGAGCACCCACGCTCTCTCTCTCTCTCTCTCTCTCTCTCTCTCTCTCTCTCTCTCTCTCTCTCTCTCTCTCTCTCTCACACACACACACACACACACACACACACACACACACACACACACATTCACACACACACACTCTCTCTCTCTCTCTCTCTCTCTCTCTCTCTCTCTCTCTCTCTCTCTCTCTCTCTCTCTCTCTCTCTCTCAATGCTTGCGCGCGCGCGCATACACACACACACACACACACTACACACACACACACACACACACACACACACACACACACACACACACACACACACACACACACACACACACACACACACACACACACACACACACACACACAAAACGCACACACGCTCACGCGCACTTAAATATGCACGTGCACACACACACACACACACACACACACACACACACACACGCGCGCGCGCGCGCGCGCGCGCGTGTGTGCGTACTCTCTCTTTGGCTCTCTCTCTCTCTCTCTCTCTCTCTCTCTCTCTCTCTCTCTCTCTCTCTCTCTCTCTCTCTGTTCGTCCGTCCGTCCGTCCATCCATCTATGCATCCATCGATCTGTCTGTCTGTCTGTCTTGAAGTGGGTGTGTGTATGCATCTGTGCGGAAAAGGTGTGTTTGAATGAGCATGTTCGTTTTTTTTGCGAGTGTGTTGTTATTCCAGTTGTCCTTGTTGTGTATTTATGTTTCTGTGAAGGTGTTTGCGCTTGTGTGTTCTGCATACGTGTATATGTACATGTGTCAGAATGTGTGTATGTATGTATATGTGCGTGCGTGCACGTCTGTCTGTCTGTGCGTGCGCGTGCGCGTAATTCTCTGGAGGGTGGAGAGCGAAAGGGTGGATGTGGGAGACGGTAAGGGAAGGATGGAGAAGTTATCATACAGAATAACGATTCTCTCTCTCTCTCTCTCTCTCTCTCTCTCTCTCTCTCTCTCTCTCTCTCTCTCTCTGTCCAGACGAAACGAATTTATGAGGCGTCCTGCAGTCTAGAACCCAACCCAAGACGTCAATGACATCACATCACTCCGCTGCACGTGCTCGATATCGCCGCCGTGGAAGCTAATTTTTGGCATGCATTTCATCATTTCGATGTGGCTGACATCCTACAATACGTCTTTGCTGACATGATTGAAGAAAACGACCAAAGGCTGAAGCGGAAGGCCACGTAAAGAAAAATACAAGCGAATGGATAGACAATTAGACCCAGATACATAGACAGACAGAACACAGACCAATGAGTAGACAAACAAATGCAGAGAGAGAGAGACAGGGATAGAGGGAGACAGAGAGAGAGAGAGGCAGAGGCAGAGACAGACAGCACAGACAGATTGAATTCATGTCGTTCATACCCCAGTGCACCAAAGGAGGCCATGGGGAAGTCATCTCGTCAAAATTCCTTCCTTCCACACTTCTCTATAATTAAAAAAAGGGAAATAAAAAAACTTAATTAACCTAGATTCTATTTAAAAAAAAAAAAAAAAAAAAAAAAAAAATTGCTATCCAATCTTTCTGCTGTAAAATCTTCGATCAGTTGAAAAAATACTTAGCTCTTTGGGAAACCAAAAAATCACATCTGATGGAACATCTCTGAGCAAGGTATTCATGGACTCAGCTGTAAAGCGTGTATCCGACAATATGGAAGTCCCATCACTCTAAAAAAAAAAAAAAAAAAGAAAAAAAAACATTCTTAATAGTAAGAGGGACGTTACCTGGAATATCAATAGAGGGATAGATGGAATATCAATAGATGGACAGATAGATGGACAGACAGACAGATAGACAGACAGAAAGACAGATAGACAACTAGCCAGACCGATAAACAGATAGATGGGCACAGACAGAGACAGACAGACAGACAGACAGAGTACGTAGTTAGGGAGGGTAGGTAAGATAAGTAGATGGGTAGGTAGTTAGGAAGGTAGAAAGGAAGGAAGGCAGGTAGACAGGCATAGAGAAAGAGATAGATACACTGACAGACATGTAATCGTGAAGAGACAGACAGACAGACGGAGAAAAGAGGCAAAGACAGAATGATGGAAGTACAGAGAGATCGGAGGGAAAGACAGATAAGATAGACAGCAGACAAAGAGAGAGGCAGGTGGACGAAAAACTAAATATCCGCACCCCCACCACCCTCACTTTAATTTTCACGTGCAAGTTGGATTACTTTTTGCCTTCCTTGCTTCCGCAAGTGCTTGCAGCCCAAAACGTCTGCAGATAAAACTGAGTCCATCATCTGATTTCTTCTGCAAGTGCTTGCAGCCCAAAACGTCTGCAGATAAAACCAAGTCCATCATCTGATTCACAGGCAAATTTACAAATAAACTCAGCCGTGAAGCAGCTTATTTTTCCAAGCCATTTTCCAATATTTTGGAACCGCTTTTTTTTTTTTATCTTTTATAGCGCCGCAAGCAGATTGTGCGGACAATTCAAATGAGATGGGTTTGGTCGTTATTGGTGTTGATGTTGTTGTTGTTGTCGTCGTCGTTGTTGGTGTTGTTGATGGCATAAGCTCTTAGAGTTCACTGACTGCACAAAAGATGACGGAGGTTTCATAACTACATACAGTGTCGTCAAACAGAAGGTTGTCTCTTGAAAGCTCAGGGATTTAACATTACGCCGTTCCTTTCATGTAGGTGGGGTCCCAAACAGGTGCAGACAAACAGGCAGCTCTGCCTCCCCTAGCCCAAACCGTATTTCTCCTTTTTTTATGTCCCTCCTTCCACTCCTCCCCCTTCCTCCCCCGCCTGACTGCCTGCCTGCTCCCCCTCCTCTCAGCCGTTACCTTATTAACCTGTCACTTTCCCCCTTGTTTCACTCCTATGACTTCCTTTCAGTGCCCCCGCCTACTCCTTTGCGAAACAACACTGTTCTGTTTCTTGTCTTCTTGTGCTCTTCACTTCTTCCTTTTCTTCAGTCGTCCCTCCTTTGAACCAATGGTCTCTTCGGTCTCTATTGATTTACGGCACTCGTTCACACCTACAGATCTGTTCCGCCCTCACACACATGGGCCATCTATCGGCTCCACTGTGGGTATGTTCTCACCTATGGGTTTTGCAGTCATGAAATACGGGCAGATACACTCATTGGAACGCTCCCGTGGAGGTTCTGACGTGTCACATCCAGTGGCCATTACACAATGGCATCTGCCAGGGAGGATTTATATCCCATGACGTCTTAATGAAATGTCCTGTGCGTGCCTGCATCCTATATGAACACAGCACAGGCTTCAAAGAGTGGTGTAGGATTACTCCCAGCTGGTTTGTTTGGCAGTTGAGGACAGTACTTTTCTGGGCCCCACCTGTACCTTCGGGTGTACCTTTTTTCTTGTCTGTCTTTTGGCCGACTCTGGGAAAGGCCCAGTGACGGTGAGGAAAGACCCACTGACCGCAGGGGAAGTACTGTTGACAGCGGCAAAAACTGCAACCCCCGGGATTCTCTTCAGAGGGCACGTGAGACCTCAAAGCGAAAGCTTGGCCGTGTCTGGAGTTGTACTGTCTTCAACCGTTAACGGAACAGCAGCGACTGAGGCTGCGGGATGCACGCGGCACTTCATTGACGGTGGCGTTTTTCGTCGATGGGCTTTGCAGTCATGACATATAGGCTGGTACACTCACTGGAACGCTCCCGTGGAGGTTCTGTCGTGTCACTTCCAGTGACCATTACACAGTGGCATCTGCCAGGGAGCAACTGATGTCCCTTGACATCTTAATGGATGCCTGTGCGTGCCTGCACTCTATATGAACACAGTGCAGGCTTCCAAGGGTGGTGCAGGATTGCTCCCAGCTGGTTTGTTCGGCAGTTGAGGACAGCACTGGGTCTCACCCGCACTGCGCTAAAACTGCGTTAGCAGCGTAAAACTGCTCAGCGACCACCAAACGTCATCAAAGATGGAATGTGGCTCACAGACAAACATCAAATGTTACGGCAGATTGGTAATGAGGATTCAGATCGAACAGTAGATCC
>JADBJO010004300.1:110000-117500 GCA_016801955.1 Conus betulinus | reverse complement strand
ATCTTAAGAACAGATGTGCGTTACCAATAAACCTGCAAAAAAAAGGTGAATAAATGAACTAAAAGATAAAAGAGAAACAAAAATTGAAAAAAAAAAAAAAATCAGTAAATAATAAGGAATAAGTTCAATTCAGAGAAAACAAGTTGCTTGAGCCTTTTCAGGTATGCACACGCACATACACACACGCGCGCGCGCGCACGCGCACACACACACGCACTCGCACACACACGCGCGCGCGCGCGCACACACACACACACAAACACAAACACGCGCGCGCGCGTGCGCGCTCGCACGCACACACACACACACACACACACACACACACACACACACACATACACACGTGCTCGCACGCATACACACACACACACACACACACACACACACACACACACACACACACACACACACACACACACACTACCAACCCGAATCATTATCGGAATCGTACTGTATGCATGGAAAGAAAAAAGCTGCTGGTGGTAATGCGGACGGCGGAAGAGCGCAGATTTGAACACTGTCTCTCCAGTGGCAGACGTTAGGGGAAAAAAATCATTTCCATAACCGCCAGACCGGAAGTGTTGTCAACCGTAAACAGACAGTGGCGTCACTTCCTTTACACCAGTAGACGTGATCGGCAGACTGAGGAATAATGTAAGGAATGTGTTCAAAGTGTCTTGAGTTAGGTGCGTGGATGTATGTGTGTGCATGTTTGTGTATGTATACAGTACATGTGTGTGTGTGTGTGTGTGTGTGTGTGTGTGTGTGTGTGTGTGTGTGTGTGTGCGCGCGCGCGCGCGCGCATGAGTGTGTGTGTGTGTGTGTGTGAGTGCGCGCGCGCGCCCGCGCGCGCGCCTGTGTGTGTGTGTATGCGTGCATGTGTGTTAGTTGATGTTTGTTCCCCTCATATACCAAGATTTGATCCCATAACAGAAGATAATCTGCTGGCGAAAAGAAGGTCATCGACCTTCCTGTCAATAAATTTTCTTTCTCCTTTGGGGGCTAGATGGAAAGACAGCCGAAGCTCCTCCAATCCTATGAAAAGCCCCTCAGGTCCTATAGAGACTGTCCACAGAATACGTGGACGGGAGAGAATTCAATCCATCCCATCCCCATTTTCATGATCCGACAACATCGCTTTGTGTTCTTGATTTGGCAAAGGCTCCTGGGTTTCCGCCCTTCACTTCCACATTCTTAGATCCCCCAACCTCCCTTCTCCTCCCTCCGACCTTCACTCTCCTTTCGCCCCACTCCCTCTCCACACTGTCCTCCACCAGACCGGAGACTTCCGGTCATCAGAGGTTTTACGGGGAGCAGGGGGCAGGGAAGGGGAGATGGGGATTGGATCCTAGCAGCCGCGTCGTTTCTAAAGCCGGGACACGTGCACGTGCATGAACGGCCACTCCGATTGAAGTGGGTCACCTCGACCAGCTGCCATGGAAAATCCAGGTCCAAGAGATGTGTTGGCGTGGTGCCATGCAGCATGGCTAGCGGTGACAACCGTTAGGGTTTGCTTTCTTTCTGACCACACGGGAGACTCCCGACGACACCAAACACGGTAGGGGGGAGGGGGAGGGGGGGGGCCGAACAGACTTCAGAAAGTGACCAATGTGAACAGAAAGATTTGAAGGGAAGTTGTAAGACAGAGAGGGTTCTTTAAAAGGGTGGTGACACACCTCACACAAAGATGAAACGGGCGCCTAGTCTCCCTCTCTGCCCCTTAACCGGTCGGTCCAGCATGAGTGACTTTCGCCATGAATGTAAAACTCGTTCAACACAAAACTCGATTAACACAGAGTGAACATCGAGGTCAGGTTACTGGCAGGCTCACGTCTTCAAATAGCGTCGGACGTAGTTTTTTTTTTTTTCCCTTGCAGCAAGCAAAAAAGGAATACACCTTACAGAGTGCCACAAGATCTCATTAAAAACACGGTTTGGTGGCCTGAAATTCGAGTGTATAGTTACAATGAGAAAAGGTGTCATTCTGCTCGTGTTGCTCAGAGCACTCGAATGGACACAAATTGTAAATCTTTTTTCCCCTCTCATCTTACATTGCTCTCCGGTGGCACTCTCCTCATGCCGCCCACACTGGCATCTCTATACACAGCCACACCATTGGTAATCCTCTCTCTCTATTATCTTTTTAATGTTTTATCGTCATCATCATTATTATTACCATTTTCATCATCATTATTATTTCAACTTGCTTTGCCTCGTTTCCAAGGCCTCGTTTTCATTCCATGTTCATCTTGGGCCCAGTTTGAGAAGATAATTGATTGCTCCTTCTTCACTTTCATTGTCCTGCATGTTGTTTATCTTGCCTGAAGCAGACCAAAGAGGTCGAAACGTGTCGTGTCTTGTCTTGTAATTGTTTGTCCCTTTTCTCTGGGGGGGTCAACTATAATTTCTCTTTAAAAATGTACAACCGCACCAACTCTTTTTTTCAGCGGTAGCCCAGCTCATGAGGCATTCCACCAAAGCAGACACTGCACTGATACTGAATCACTTCGGTGGTGATCAAAATTGTCTGTTCTGTTCAACTGTGCGCAAGACACCATCTACTGAGCTTTCGACTGATGACTGTTTCTTTTTGGTCGAGAAAGCCATTGGCCATACACATCTCCCTCTGCAGGGCACTACCACACTCATCAAGTGACGATGACAATCTCCATGAATTTGCATACACGTGCAGGAACAGATGTTGACAGGAAATTGAAGTGGAGATCATGAAAGCATGGCATGGAGACCCCCTCCCCCACCCCTCTATATATATGTCATGTACACACACACACACACACACACACACACACACACACACACACACACACACATATATATATATATATATACATATATATATATATGTGTGTGTGTGTGTGTGTGTGTGTGTGTGTGTGTGTGTGTGTGTGTGTGTGTGTGTGTGTGTGTGTATCGAGGAGTTTTTCTCCATAGATCTGTGAACATGAGGAACATGATGGTTTGAGACAGATGGCAGGGCTGACCTCTATGCTTCCTTTCCTCTTGTGTCTCAGCATCAAGGAAGCCTGAGAGACACCCACACCTCTACTGTGTGGTTCTGGTCTTCCTGTATTAGTCCACACCGAACTTTGCGCTGGTGGAAACCCGCCAGAAGAAATGCCTCTGAGAAAAAATGAATGTAATACTCGCAGCCCTTGAGGCTTCGGCACTAACTACTGCACCACGGTGTGTGGTTTGGTGGTTTGGTTCTTAAAGATCAGACTGTCGATCATCGATGTTTTTGTTCTCAGCGCCGATTGTAGCTATATACATAACAAATCAAATTCCAGTGAGCTTATCTAACGCAGCAGATGTTAATTTTATGTTTCAGCACTCAACGCTTGGATGCCTGTGCCGTGTTCCCTTTTTACAATGTCGGTCCTTCTCTTGGTCACAGTCACGCAGTTACACCTGATAGTCTATGCCTCGTGCCTGTCAGAGAGAGAGGGGGGGGGGGTGGAGGGAAAGACAGACAGACAGACAAACAGAGAAACAGAGAGAGGAGGGAAGAGAGAGATAAGAGGAAGAGAAATAGAGAGAGAGATGGAGTGAAAGGGAGAGAGAGAGAGAGAGGCGGGGAGAGAGAGGGGGGGAGAGAGAGAGAAGAATTATTATCTTATCCTTTAAAAATTTGAACATTGTTCGATTTTTAGTGTTGCCGGCTATAATTTTCACAGCGTAGAAAATGAGCACTTATCAACGTCGCTGAAAACGTAAATGTGCAATCCTTTCATACTAGATTTCTTGCTTACTCCGTTTGGTTGTATTTGTTCGTTTGTTTCTCAGGGTGTTTGTTTCCAAAACACACAAAAAAATACCAGTACTCTAAACCATTTTCACAAACATGGAGACGCCACGCTAGAAGATGATAATTTCACGGAGACTGGCAAACCGTTCACGCAGTACAGTCCCTTTACCTTCTGTTTCACTAGCGGTTCATAATTTCTGGATATGCCTTACTATCACTGACCTACATCTCAAGCCCTCTGCTCTTGCCACTTCTGTGGCCGACGGTCAGCCTCAATGATAGTCCTCCATTCCCACATGGGGACCCTTCACGGCAAACGGCTTGCCTGCCTACACATCCGTGGGACTGACACGCCAGGCCATTATCATTAACCTGTGCAATGATCTGCTTCATGGCGACGCCTCCACAGGAACGCTCCACTATTCAAAAATTCATCAGATGATCACTGGAAGGTTTATGGCTTCCAGACTAACATCTCCACTGAGAACCAGCCAGTTACCATGGAAACTGCGCATGATATACCAGGGACAAAAACAAAACAGCCTACTATTTGTAAATATTCAGGAAAAAGTCTGATGAAGCGTGTAAGCTCAATGACTGATACATGTCTTTTTGAAAGAATGGCGTCTTGAGGCAAAGATGAAAATGACCGTGAGATTGATTACCAATGAGAAGACGTATTTCAGACGCAACGAGTCAGAACCAAGAGAAACATTTCATTCTCGTTCCTCCTGGTTTAGTTAGGGTAAACTGACAAAAACAGCTGAATGATAAGGTGATGTCATTTTTGAGTCCATCAAGGATAAACTCAATAGAATGTGAAACTGAGATGCCCCACCTCTCTCTCTCTCTCTCTCTCTCTCTCTCTCTCTCTCTCACACACACACACACACACACACACACACACACACACGCGCGCGCGCGCGCGCACGCACGCACGCACGCACGCACGCACGCACGCACGCACGCACACACACACACACACACACACACACACACACACACACACACACACACACACACACACACATCACGCCCCCGTTCGGTAAGCCTAGCTGCTAAATCATTAAGCAAACTAACAAACTAACACACAAAACCCCACCAATCACAACCGTCTTCCCGTCCAATTTATCAGCTTTCCTAAGACAATCGATAACCGGGCATTAGGACTTTAGTTGGACACACGTGTCTTATTTTGCTGAGCAACACATCAAGAATAGGGAAGGAAAGGGGGGTCGTGGAAGACGAAGAACTACTAGCTTAAACGCAGTTCACATGTTTAAACAAACGAACAAACACACGCACGCGCAAGCACGCATGCACGCGCTCACACACACACACACACACACACACACACACACACACACACACACACACACACACACACACACATGTGCACTCCACAAGCACGCGCACGCACGCACGCACACACACATTCTCTCTCTCTCTCTCTCTCTCTCTCTCTCTCTCTCTCTCTCTCTCTCTCTCTCTCTCTCTCTCTCACACACACACACACACACACACACACACACACACACACAGAAGGTAAAACTTATAGAGAATGCTTACTGTCACCGACACACCAGTTGCACCTGATTTCATCGCTAGGAATGGGAAAGGCGCTAAAGTTGTCCTATGACTTGAAGCTGATGAAAACGTGGCCAAACAATGAGTCACATCAAAAGAAAACTGTACTGAAGACACACAATTTGCAACAAACGTGTTTGCAATTTGACAATCAGTTTCCCCAGGTGTTGATCGTTCATCACATGACAATAAATTGCCGGACCGGTGTCAGTTAGAAGTTTAATTTGGTTGTTGTGTCTCTGTAATGTTTGACATAAATGCATGAAAACTAGTGTTGTCGGGACATTTCCCCCATCCCTGGCCACCTCGTGTTCAGGTCATCTGCACTGTTTACTGGTGAGACCTCACTGGTATGAGCATAAACCGAGGGAGACCGCGGTGCTCCGTGATCTTTACGTGCAGGTCGTGGTTGGCTGCCTACGAACGGCTCGACTCATATCGAGACTGCCTCGCGAGATTCTGCGAGAGGTCAGATTTCAACGCGCAGTCGGATTTGGAGTCCTGACCAAGATTTGGAAAACGCTGATTTTAGGGATGCGGTTCTGTTTCTGTTCACTCTGTGCAGGCTAACGCGAGTGTGATGCTGGCATGAGCATTCGCTGAAAGTCAATAATATGAATCCCAAACCACATCACAGAGCATTCGCTAAAAGTCAGTAATATGAATCCTAAACCACATCACACAGTGACGACATGTTTACACAACAATAAAGGAGAGCAGGGGACCAAACTCGCCTTTAATCTCCTCACAAGCTGATGAATTTGGGGGTTCAGAGGAATGAAACGTTGTCAAAGACCTTTATTTTATTTACTCAGTTTATTTACAAGTATAGACAAACTACCATCTGGAATGAAGCGTGGATTTATTTGGATATATACTGGTTAATGAAAGTTGCGTGAATTTATTTGGATACGGAAACAACCCTGTCGCTTTTAGAGCGACACATATAGTTTTGTAAAATCACAAGAACCTTAAGCTGCCGTGTTTTACCCTGACTCTACGTAGCGTTCTGTGGGGATTTGTACCAATATAGATAACAAGATGTTGGACGGACGGAAAAATTCACTTTTTTTCGTGTGTGTGTTCGTGGTGTTTCACTTACGATTAATCAATACCTGTCGTGACTAATAGAGTAGGTTCGCTAGGAATAGTCGTGACTGACTGTAACTATGTGTACAATCAGCATGCTTTGGTGAGACTTATTTTTAGAATAACATTCGCGCAATAATAATCACCTCTACAACAAACCTTAGGGAAATTTCTTTTGCCAAAAACAATCCCTCCAACCGTACACACACACGCTCGCGAGGATTTTCCTTCCTCTTCGAATAGATGACTTCAAGGCTGCAGGGTTGCCTCCCCTCTTTTGTCCGTTCACATTCCTATCTAAACGAGACTGCAAGAGCAGCCTGCGCTTCCTCCACACTTCAGAGTGGAAGAATTGAAATGGAGGCTCAATGCTGAGGAACGGGCAGAACTAAAAACCGGAAAGTGGAAGAAGTGGAACTGAACTTCCGTTGAGCAACTGGTGAATGACCTAGGATTCACTAGACGTCTCCACAGGACTGAAAACAACCAATCAACAAAAAACACACAGAGGCTTAAGGATAGGTATTATTGGCCATGTAACCTGTGTGAACTAGTGAATCTGTGTGTTTATGATCTTCGACTGAGAGTGAAGGGAGTGAGTCCCCGAAAGTATGAAATAATGTTGATAGCATATTCAGCCTCTTCGGTATCATTTCATTTTCCTTTTACTCGATGGACTAGTAAGGAACAGCAGCTTACTTACTTAAACTTACTAAGTAAGTAAGTAAGATTATAAATACCTGCAGGCTTCTTTGTTCTATGTGTTTCTGCTAGGGGTCAATAGTATTTCTTTTATATATGAACTGTCATTTGTAAAATGACCTTTTCCTCTAGAATACGGTGTTCTCATGTTATCCGTACCTCGCGCAGCCATGGCACTGAAGTGATGCGAATAGTAAAGGGTGGGGTGTATGTGTGTGTATGCGTGGTTTTCATGTGAGAGAGAGAGAGAGAGAGAGTGTGTGTGTGTGTATCTGTGTGTCTGTGTGTGTGTGTGCGCACACGCTTCTGTGTGTGTGTGTGTGTGTGTGTGTGTGTGTGTGTGTGTGTGTGTGTGT
>JADBJO010004300.1:100000-102500 GCA_016801955.1 Conus betulinus | reverse complement strand
TTTGTTCAACACACAAAAAAAGGAAGAACGGAGACAAAAAAAAGAGCTGTGAGCTTGAACGCAAATTTCACATGTTCAAATATCACACACACACACACACACACACACACACACACACACACACACACACACACGCTCATACGCATACACATACACACACAAGGTTAAGTCCAGAACCACGCTGATTGTCACTCAGATAGCCGTAACATCCGATCTTACACCTGGAAGCGGAACGGGTGTTGAAGCTAACATAAAAGGGGAACGGGTGTTAAAGCTACCTTGTGACTTGAATCTGACTGAAACAAGGCCAGGTAATCAGTCACATCATAAAGAAATCTTGAACACACGGGTTGTGACAAATGTGTTTACAAACAAAAGCCAGTTTCACCAGGCGTTTACATGTCAACAGACGGTCACTGGTCTGACCCGTGTGGGTTAAATGTATTTACTTTGTCGCTGCAACTCTCTAATGTTCGACACACATCTGTGACAATCACTATTGTTGAGACATTTCCCCTATCCCTGGCCACCTTGTGACCAGTGTCTCCCCGGTGTAAACTGTTGAGATCTCACTGGTTTGGTCACGTGCCTCAGGATAACGTCATGCTTTGTTTTTCCTTACGTGACATGTTTTTAGCTGTGTAAATCCGATTCATCTCTCATCACCGACCGTCTCGCGAAATTCGGCTCGGGGTCAGATACCATTGCACTCGAATGTGTCGCCGGCAGGAGTCTTTCCTTATACTTCACTGGCGTGAATCTCCAAACCACAGCATGGTGAACTGTTTATACAACAGTAAAAGGAGTGCAAGGGACACAACTCGCAGCCACACAGTCTGACATGCAAGAGAGCATGGACCGGTTTGCTGAAGCCTGTGACGACTACGGTCTCACAGTCAGCACGAAGATGACTGAGGTATCGCGTCAAACAACCTCCTGCAACCCCCTACATACAGCCTCCTGCAACCCCCTACATACAGCCTCCTGCAACCCCCTACATACAGCCTCCTGCAACCCGCTCCATACAGCCTCCTGCAACCTCCTACATACAGCCTCCTGCAACCCCCTACATACAGCCTCCTGCAACCCCCTACATACAGCCTCCTGCAACCCCCTACATAGAGCCAAGCACCACAGTCAATGGCCAGCCACTTACAGTGGTAAACAAGTCTGTCCACCGTGGCAGCGCGTTATCCCGAACTGCCAACATCGACGAGGAAGCTGCATATAGGATTGCAAGGGCTAGTGCATCCTTCGTCAGACTCCAAGACAAGGTGTGGGAAAGACAAGGATAACCCTGCAGACCAGGTTCAAAGTGTATCGTGCAACTATATTGCCATCTCTGCTGAATGCCTGTGAAGCTTGAACGGTGTACAGTCGACATGCCAGGCAGCCGAATTCTTTCCCACATGAGATGCTTCAGAACCTTGCTGCTCATCAAATGGCAGGACAAATTACCAGTTGCAGGGATATTTCAGAAGCCCCCCATATGGAAAGCATTCATGCAATGCTAATACGCTCTCAATTCAGGTGAGCCGGACAGGTACACCCGTACGAATGAAAATCGCCTCCCTAAAATACTATTCTATGGCGAGCTGCTGGAAGGCAAGCGTTCCCGTGGAGGACAAAAGAAGCGCTCGCTACAAAGACACTCACTGAAGTGCTGAAGCACCGCCCTTGCCTCCTGGGAAGAAGCTGCACAAGATCGCTCAATCTGGCGCACCAGGATCAAAACCGGAGTGAAAAAAAATTGAAGCGAGACGAGTGGAGGCATAGAAGCAAAACCGTCAGTTTCGGAAAATGCAGAGCAAGCACCACCATTCAGCCTGGCTCACCTCCAAGTCTGCCCTGTCCACACTGCAAAGACTGTTCTATGCAAGGATCGATCTGATCAGCCATTTTCGTATACACACCACCACCCAGAGATGACAGAAATCGTGGTTGTCTTCGCCCCGCGAATGACAAACAACAGCAGCAGGGGACACATCCCGCCCTCTCCCATTTCACAAGCTGATGAAGAGAGGTTATGGAAGAAGAAGATATTGTAACGGCACAAATATTTACTTTCAATTAATCTGCTAACAGGTTTTGACAAAATTGGACGTGTATTTTGGAATGAAATATGATTTGTTTGATATTATATGAATTGTAAATGCTAAACAGGAAAAACTGTCAGATTTTCAGATAATGATGGGGGGGGGGGTGGGGGGGGGGGTCAGGAAAGAATTTGCTCGTCGAGAGCGCACAAATGTATTCTAAATAACAAATCTGAACATAGGCATCGCCATACCAATTCTCTTGTGGGCTTTGCTCTCTGGCATACTGCGGTAGCATTTCAAGGGCAAGCTTGACGTACCGGTATAAACTTCAAAGAAAAATTACTATTCCGCTGGACGAAAGAGAAACAAATTACCAGACTAAACACGACGCGTTTCGACCTCTTTGGTCTTCTTCAGGCGAAACCAGCAACAGTCCAGACATTGAAAACGAAGAACGAACA
>JADBJO010004300.1:92500-95000 GCA_016801955.1 Conus betulinus | reverse complement strand
GCGAAAATGCCTGGTCTAAAAATCCATGAGGTGAAAATTCCACAGGGTGAAAACCGGGGTAAAAGTCCATGCGGGCGAAAATGCCTGGTGTTAAAATTCAACGGGCCGAAAATGACTGGAGTGAAAGTCCATGGGGGCGAAAAATGTCCGGATTGAAAGTCCACGGGGCGAAAATGTCCGGAATGAAAGTCCACGGGGGCGAAAATGTCCGGTGTGAAGCTCACAGGGCGAAAATCGCCGGAGTGAAAGTCCACGGAGGGGAAATGCCCGGTGTGAAAGTCTACAAGGCGAAAGTGCCCGGAGTGAAAGTCCAGGGGCGAAAATGCCCGGTGTGAAAGTCCACGGGCGAAAATGCCCGGTGTGAAAGTCCACGGGGCGAAAGTACCTGGAGTCCACGGGGCGAAAGTGCCCAGGATGAAGTTCACAGGGCGAAAATGCCCGGAGTGAAAGTCCACGTGGCGAAAGTGCCCGGAGTGAAAGTCTACAGGGCGAAAGTGCCCGGAGTGAAAGTCCACAGGCGAAAATTCCCGGTGTGAAAGTCCACGGGGCGAAAGTGCCCGGAGTGAAAGTCCACGTGGCGAAAGTGCCCGGAGTCCACGGGGGGCGAAAGTGCCCAGAATGAAAGTTCACAGGGCAAAAATGCCCGGAGTGAAAGTCCACGTGGCGAAAGTGCCCGGAGTGAAAGTCCACGGGGCGAAAGTGCCCGGAGTGAAAGTTCACGCGGCGAAAGTGCCCGGAGTCCACCGGGCGAAAATGCTCAGTGTGAAGTTCACAGGGCGAACATAACCGAAGTGAAAGTACATGGAGTGAAAAAATGCCCGGAGTGAAAGTCCACGAGGCGAAAGTGCCCGGAGTCCACGGGGCGAAAATGCCCAGTGTGAAGTTCACAGGGCGAAATATAACCGAAGTGAAAGTACACGGGGGTGAAAATCCCCGGAGTGAAAGTCCACGAGGCTAAAGTGTCCGGAGTGAAAGTCCACGGGGCGAAAGTGCCCGGAGTGAAAGTTTACAAGGCGAAAATGCCCGGAGTGAAAGTACACGGGGTGAAAGTGCACGGAGTGAAAGTCCATGGGGCGAAAGTGCCCGGAGTGAAAGTACACGGAGCTAAAGTGCCCGGAGTGAAAAGTCTACAAGACGAAAGTGCCCGGAGTGAAAGTACACGGGGCGAAAGTGCCCGCAGTGAAAGTCCACGGGGCGAAAGTGCCCGGAGTGAAAGTGCACGGGGCGAAAGTGCCTAGAGTGAAAGTCTACAAGACGAAAGTGCCCGGAATGAAAGTCCACGGGGCGAAAGTGCCCGGAGTGAAATCCACGGGGCGAAAGTGCCTAGAGTGAAAGTCCACGTGGCGAAAGTGCCCGGAGTGAAAGTCTACAGGGCAAAAAAAATGCCAGGAGTGAAAGTCCACAGGGCGAAAGTGCCCGGAGTGAAAGTCCACGGGGCAAAATTGCCTGGAGTGAAGTTCACAGGGCGAAAATGCCCGGAGTGAAAGTCCGCGGGGCGAAAGTGCCTGGAGTGAAAGTCCACGGGCAAAAATGCCTGGAGTGAAATTCACAGGGCGAAATGCCCGGAGTGAAAGTCCACGGGGCGTAAGTGCCCGGAGGAGTGAAAGTCTACGGGGCGAAAGTGCCCTGGAGTGAAAGTCCACGCGGCGAAAGTGCCCGGAGTGAAAAGCCACAGGGTGAAAATGCCCGGAGTGAAAGTCCACAGGGCGATAGTGCCCGGAATGAAAGTCCACGGGGCGATAGTGCCCGGAATGAAAGTCCACGGGGCGATAGTTCCCGGAATGAAAGTCCACGGGGCGAAAATCCACATCCCTCCATATAGACTTCGTTCTGGCCAAAACGACGACGTTACTCTTACTATTTGCAAGTCTAACATGCATACACGTATACATACACGTATACATAAGCAAACACACAAAGGGGGGAGGAGAGATGAACATATTCTTTCAGACTTGCATGATTAAGACAAACACTTTACAGTAGACTCCATGAAAACCTTATTCAGGGTGTCCCACCTGAAGTGATCTTTGAATTTCTGAAAGAGATCAACATTTTTCATCTGATCTAAGAAAAAAAAAAAAGACATTTTTTTTTAATTTCCTGTGTGTTTTTGGTGTGTATCTTGAAGGGTTTGTGTCAACAGATTTCTTTGGGTTTTTTTTTTAACGACTTGTGAGTTGACTTCAACGCGGTGACAGCCCTGATGTAGCCCTTTGCGGTCGGCTGGCCTATAAGCCACATTGCCTTTCCTTACGAAGGGGAAGATGTGGAAAGCTGTAGTGAGAAGAAAAGATCGAAAGGACAAAAAAAAGAAAGAAAACGATGTACTGAAAGAAAGACAAGAAAAAGAGGGGGCGGTAGTCCACGGGGAGAAAATGCCCGTGGTGAAATTCCCCCTTTCTGTGTAAAAACCCTGATAAATGAAATAACAGCATAGTAAAAGTTCGGTGCAACTTCGGGTGAGTGCTCCTTACCATGACTTAGAAACTCCTGACCTATT
>JADBJO010004300.1:80000-87500 GCA_016801955.1 Conus betulinus | reverse complement strand
TTTTTATTTTTTGTTTTGTCTGATAACAATTGATAACGTGCCAGCGTTTTGGAGTCTGGCGATTGGGTGGTGAAGATTGTACACGATTGACAGAGTGGACGCTGACTATGCGTTCTGCGGATTGTGTGTGTGTGTGTGTGTGTGTGTGTGTGTGTGTGTGTGTGTGTGTGTTTGTTTGTGTGTGTGTGTGTGTGTGCGCGCGCGCGTGCGTGCATGTGTGTGTGTGTGCGTGTGCGTGCGTGCGTGCGTGTGTGTGTGTGTGTGTGTGTGTGTGTGTGTGTGTGTGTGTGTGCGCGCGCGCGTGCTTTTCATGGCATTTAGACGCCTTTCCTTTTTTTTTTTTGCTATTCCATTTCTTTTATCTGGGACCGATGAATGTGGGGGAGTGCCTACCTCTGTCTACACGGCCTGGTTTTGTCTGCCGTATTTTAAAACAAAGAGAGACTAGTAAGTCTAGCTGTGTATGTAACGTGTAGGCCATCTCAACACAGGCTGACAGGCAAACAAGAGAGACAACGAGGAAGTGATGGATGCGGAGAGATAGACTCAAATCATAATGTGCATATCCATGCTGAACCCCCATGAGCGATATCACAACTGAAAGACAGACTACCAACAAACACACCTCATCATTATCGCCATCTTTAGTAGCAGTATCCAGTGTTATGGATATCATTATCAGTGTCATAAACATCATCATTATGCCACTTTTCTGTGTACGCAGTTCGGGTTGTCCATTTCACATCGTACACCCCTAGCCATCTGTACACCCACACCTATCCCTCCGCTTGTTCCTATCCCCCAAACCGCTCTCGCTACTACACTGACCACCGGCTATGCCTCAGTGATAGAGCGCGGGGAGACTGGGGTCAGTACGACAGGTTCATTTCCGCCGAGACCTTCTCCATTACCGTATGCCCGTAACTACCCAGAATGCGACAGTCTCGCCCACATGACTCAAATAGCGCCGGTGCCAGACAACGCGGACATTGAAAGGGATAACTGCTGAGGTGGTATGGAAACTGACACACACACACACACACACACACACACACACACACACACACACACACACACACACGCGCACGCGCGCGCGCGCGCGCGCACACACACACACACATAACGCCCACATTGAAAGGGTTAACTGCAGAGGTGGCAAAGTAATGATGTATGGACACACACACACACACACACACACACACACACACACACACACACACACACACACACACACACAACGCCGACATCCAAAGGGTTAACTGCAGAGGTGGCACAATAAAGATGGATGGAGAAACACACACACACACACACACACACACACACACACCACACACGCACGCACGCACGCACGCACGCACGCACACACCGCCGACATTGAAAGGGTAACTGCTGAGGCGATACAATAATGATGTACGGAAAAACACACACACACACACACACACACACACACACACACACACACACACACACACACACACATACATACATGCATACATACATACATACATACATACATACACACAACGCCGACATTCAAAGGGTTAGCTGCTGAGGGTGGTGCAATAATGATGTATGGAGAAACACACACACACACACACACACACACACACACACACACACACACACACGCACGCACGCACGCACGCACGCACGCACGCACGCACACGCACACGCACGCACGCACGCACGCGCACGCACACACACACACACACACACACATACATACATACATACATACATACATACATACAACGCCGACATTCAAAGGGTTAGCTGCTAAGAGTGGTACGATAATGATGTATGGAGAAACACACACACACACACACACACACACACACACACACACACACACACGCCGAGAATGAATGGGTTAACTGCTGAGGTGGCACAACAAGGACGTATGAAGGAGACGTTGAATGCTGGCTTCACTGGGAGCTCCGGACTTTCGTCCTGGGATTACTTCTGTTTGTCATTATCATGGATTTCTATTTTTCATCTTCATCTTTTTCTCCTGGGTCTCCTTCTCTTTTTTTTTTTTGTTTGTTTTTTTTTTTTGTTTGCTTTTTTTTTTTTTACTTTTTTGTTTTGTTTTGTTTTGTTTTTGTTTTTTTTTTTTTACTTGTTGCTACTGTTAATGTTGATGTAGTTCTTCTTTATTTATACAAATGTATTTTAAAGAGCTGTATGAATGAATAACTTGTGAGTTGACTTCAACGCCGTGACAGCCCTGATATAGCCCTTTGCGGTCGGCTGGGCTATAAGCAACCTTACCTTACCTTACCTTACCTTACTTACCTTACCTTACCTTACCTTACCTTACCTTACCTTACCTTACCTTACCTTACCTTCTTATTCTATGGTCGAGTCCTAAACTTTTTACTGCTTTAACAGTTGTATTTGTTCATTAGAGAGTAAATCTTTCTTTATTTCTCTTTCGCGTACCCGACCATAGCTATATCCTCAATCCGGTTAGTAACGCGAGACGCGCACCGGTCCCCACAGCTTCTCCTGGACCTCAACTGGACTGGGCCACGTTTGGCGTCCCAAGGCTTGAAAGCAGGGGCAGGACTGTAAGATGTGGGTGGGAGTTATGGAGCCTGTGCCACAAGGGCACTGGTCAGTATGAGACCGTTTGAGACGTGAGAGATGGGAGAGGAGCTAGCAGTGTCCTGTTCGTAGCCTAAAGATGGTAACTTGAGCTGCTCTGTCGAGTTGGTGGATACTGTCCTCTTCAGTCCCAAATGTCCAGACGCTGGCGCCACGCTCTTCTGAAGTTGCTTCTGAGGATGGTTTTAGCTTCACTGTCGGACACTGGATGCTATGACTGTTCCTGTGTGCTGCTGATCTTGGACAGAGGGTCTGCCTCTTCGTTCCCTCCAAGGCCACAGTGAGAAGGGTTCCACTGCAAGACTACAGTTGTTCTCTGTTGGAGGAGACTGAGTTCTCTAATAGTTCTGACTGTCAGCTCCCCTCCTGGTGTCTGGAGGCTCTTCCGGATGGATTCACACTCTGTCAGAAAGACTGTGTAGGTGGGGAGCCTGTTTTCCTGGTTAAGGGTCTGAGCAACAAGGAGTAGGGCACAAGCTTCAGCTCGGTAGTTCGTGGAGTATGTGCCTGTGGCCACAGACTTTCTGAAGGATCTGCCGTTTGAGAACTTGATGAAAACTCCACCTCCACCGTTTTTCACAGCCTCTTCTGCTGACCCATCCGTGTCAAACGCCTTAGTAAGGTCGACAAAGACGGCAAGTGTCCTCATCTTCTGTTGGAAGCCGTCTTCAATGTCTTGTGTAAGCAAGGTGACCTAGTCCTTAGTGTTCCTGTCCTCTCTGAAGCCTGAAAGTGTAGGTGTGACGAGTCCATTCTTTTCTAAGTGGTATGGGAGCTGCCGGCTGATGATACGCTCCATAGTTTTGACGAGGCAGCTTAGGATAGTCTCCTAAGCTGCTTCGGCAAAACTACGGAGCGTATGGGACAGTAGCTGTTCTTGCTGTGTTTTGTCTTTTCCTTTCTTATGGATGGGAACTATGATGGCTTCTTTCCAGCTAGTTGGAAACACCCCGTGTCCCAGGACTGATGACAATGTACAGAAGTTTCTGTTTGGTGTAGTCTCTTGGTAACGAAACATTTTGTGGGATATCCCGTCGTTGCCCGACGATTCTTTCATCTTCAGCTGCTCAAAAGGCACAGTTCAGTTCCTGGATGGCGAGTTCGGAGGTCATGCTGGGATTCGGTGTCTGCTTCCTCAGCTTCCTCTTGATTTTCTTTCTGACGTCAGTAGTCTTCTCTCTGGGCACATCCAGAAAGCTGTCTTGTCGAAAGCTGTCTGCAAGCAGGGCAGTTACCTTCCTTCCTGTGTGAATCTGACCGTCATCTTTCAGGAGAGCTGGTCTTGGTGCATGGTAATGTTCGTCATGGTTCCAGAGTTTCTGTGTGTCTTCTCCATGTTGAGAGTGTCTGTCTTCTCCTACCATGACTTGCAGGCTTCTTTGGATTTCTATTCATGAAAGGCGGTCTTTGCCCTACAATAGACAGTGTTGTTCTCTGTGGAGGGAGTTTGCTCTAATGGTCTCTAGTGGCGCTAACTTCGTCATAGAGAGTCTGTAACTGGTCGCGCGCTCCATAAGACTTGTAATATCTCCTTCGGCCTCTTGGGGATACTACCTGCTTGGCAGCCCGGATTACGCAGTAGATCATCTGTTTGATGTTGAAATTGATGTCCTTACTGTTGTCAGTACTACTTTCTCTGCAGAGCTTGTCTGTTAGATGTTGGAACTTTGACCAGTCTGCCTCCTTGTAATTCCAGCTGGCTTCCTTCCTCTGAGGGGCAAGGTGTTCTGTCAGGATAGTTTTTCAACAGAACAGTTAGGTGGTCACTGCCGCCCACGTGGGTGCACACTTCCCTGTCGCTGACTTTCTAATGTCTTCTGTGCCGATTGCAAGTCCAGGGATGCTCGCTGCTTTCCATGCACGTGAGAGGCAGGTGGGCCGATCATCTGGGCTGTTGATAAGGATCAGGTTGTTCTCAATCATCCAGTCTTCGACCTGCTCTCCTCTAGTGTTTAGGTCAGGGTATCCCCAACTTGGAGAATAGCTGTTAAAGTCGCCAGTAATCCGTAGGTTTTGACTGGTCAGTGGAAGAGCGTATCGTTGCTAGTCTTTCTTTGTCAGGGGGGCAGTAGCAATTGATGACTGTCACTTCTCTTCCCTGGATAACTGCTTTGATGGCAAGAAATTCGTTGTCACTCTGTGACCTCCCAATCTCTACTGCGGGATCGTGTTGCGTACAAGCGTAAGAATTCCTCCCTTGTGTCAGTTGGTGCGGTCATGCCAGAGGAGCTCGTATCCTCTGTGGGTGAAGCGATGGGCACCTGTCAGGTGTGTCTCCTGGATGCAGATGATGTCCACTCCCTCCCTTTTGTGGAACTCTTGCAGCTCAGGTTTCTTTCGAAGGCCCTCAGCATTCCCTGTGCAAAAAGACAAGGTGGGCTGCTGGTGTTTCTGGCTGACTCGCTTGGCTGCTTGGTGTCCACCTTCTGTTCTCTTGCTGTATCTCTTCTACCGTCGCTGTGGCTGGGTCACTTTGAGGCTGGAGGCCCGGCGCTGTCACCGCCTGGTGAACCACGGGACGAGCACTAAACCGTCGATTATCAGTCTGCATGGCCTTAATAGGTGAGATGCGCAGTGTCTGGTCTTCTCCTGTGCTCATGACTCTGCAGGAGGTCTGCCCGCTGGCCTCAGCCAACGCATTCCGACTTCAGAGCAGCTCACGGTTGTCTAACGTACACCAGACAGTGCCGGTTTGGACTTCAAGTTTTTCCTTCTCTTAGGCTATGTTGATTTGCGGCACTTCTTCTGCATTATCCAGTGCACCACACCCCCCACACCCCCCCATGTGCTAATCTTAAGAGATCCCCATTGCACCAAAAAGGGGACGCGCCTCTACGCTGTGCAGCTCCGGCGCAAGGATAACACAGTAATCAATAAGAAACACGAAAATGTTCATATTTATGTGACATCTTGCAATTCAAAAATGCACAAGTACATGAAGCGGGGAAGAACTTGAATGTGAGAAAAAAGGTGGATCGGGTTAGCACATATTTGTATTTTTTTTTTTGCTGTTATGACCAAGTAAGAGAGTTTGCCCCCCCCCCCCCCCCCCCCCCCCCCCCCCCCCCCCAAAAAGCAGAACAGAATGGGCAAATGGCAAATGAATACCAACTTACGCAGATGAAAGCGCACAATCGGTGATATTTGACACTTCATTGAACATGAAATCATTATGACTGTCTCCGCACAACCACAAACCCCATTCACCGATTATTTCGCGGAGAGCACTGCTCTGTGTTTTAAGCGACACAGCAGGGACACCATCATGATGTGACATATCTGTGCAGCAAACTCATCAGTTTTGTATCGGAACCTCAGTGTCTTTAGCAAAAAGAGGTACCCTCCGAAGGTTCTGCATAAAACAGAAGATGGCATTGGTGATCGCGGTGTTACGGCTGACCAGCACGCGCGCACTCAGTAAGAGGGGGAGACAGAGACAGAGGCAGAGAGAGAAAGAGACAGACACAGACAGAGACAGTAAAAGAGAGGGACAGGGTTTAAACAGAACTCCTGTGGCAAAGGTAATGACTGCTGTAGAACACACAATAAACACAACCATATGTGCGCACGTGCATGCGTGTAAGCGTGTGAGTGAGAGGGGGGAGAGAGAGAGAGATGAGAGACAGAGAGAGAGAGAGAGAGACAGAGAGACAGAGAGAGAGAGAGAGAGACGCAGAGACACAGAGACAGACAGACACAGACAGACAAACACAAAGACAGACAGACAGGCAGACAGAGACCGACAGAGAGCAAAGACTGAGGCAGGCAAGAGACAGAGATTGAAAAAGACAAAGAGAGAGAAAGAGATATGAAAGAGAAGAAAGCCAGAGACAACAAGGCACAGAGAAAGAAAAAGCAGAGAGAGTTTTGACATAACAGAATGCTGCCGTGGCATCTCATCTATCTGTTGTTGAATGTCCAGCCCAGAGAACTAAGGTGCTCTCTGTTCCTATCTGTGTATGATTGTCAGTCCCGAGAACTAACGCTCTCTTCACGTGCATATGTGTCTTTGTCTGTGTGTGTGTGTGTGTGTGTGTGTGTGTGTGTGTGTGTGTGTGTGTGTGTGTGTGTGTGTGTATGTGTGTGTGTGTGTGTTGTGTGACTGTGCGTCTATGTGTGTTTGTTTGTGCGTGAGTGTGTGTATGTGTCTGTGTGTGTCTGCGTGCGCTCGCACGTACATCTGTGTGTGCATGGTGTGCGCGCGCAGGTGTGTGTGTGTGTGTGTGTGTGTGTGTGTGTGTGTGTGAGAGTGTGAGAGAGTGAGAGAGAGAGAGAGAGATATTCTCTCTCTTGAGTGCATATATTTGCTCTCTCTCTCTCTCTCTCTCTCTCTCTCTCTCTCTCTCTCTCTCTCTCTCTCTTTTGTTCTGTTGTTTTTTGTTGTTTTTTTCGTTTTGTTCTAACATAATGTCCCTACATCATATCGTTCCCACCAGAATAGTTCTATGGAATAATCACTAAGCAATTTGCGAAGTGTTTTTCTTCTTACTCACACAGGTCTTGCTTCTATAGTTCACCTTCAAATACGTTACGTGCTCAAGATTCGTTTCTTATTTAGAAAAAGTAGATAAGTACACCAATCTTCGTTTGTATACATAAAGCAGTGACTCCATTTTGTCACTTCTTTATGTATGAGGACGTGCGCAAGTGGGGATGCATGCGTGCGTGGATGAGTGCATGCGTTCGTGAGTGCGTATAAGTTAGTGTGTGCGTTTATGTGGGTGTTATTGTTGATCTATCTATACCTCTGTGTTTGTGTGTGTGTATACTTGTGTATGTGTGTGTGTGTGTGTGTGTGTGTGTGTGTGTGCGTGTGTGTGTGTGTGTGAGTGTGTGTGTGTGTGTGTGTGTGTGTGTGTGTGTGTGTGTGTGTGTGTGTAAGTGTGTGTGTGT
>JADBJO010004300.1:72500-77500 GCA_016801955.1 Conus betulinus | reverse complement strand
AGAGGGAGGAGGGACAGACAGACACTCAGACAGACTGAGACAGAGGCAAATATGCAAAGAAGAGCAAAGAAAAATCAACAGATTTCAAATATTTCTCTATTTTGATCAACTTTACACACTCCTAACAACATGACGGGCAGGGCTCTCAAAATATCCACCCCCTCCGACTTGTCCGTGACAGCTGGATCTGTTGGCGGGCACGTGGAAACTGCTGTCTCCACCTGTCCGTCTGGCGACCAACTTTTTGGATCGTGTCGGTGACAGTGTGGCCGAGGAGGAAGCTTCAAGCGCAGACTGATGAGGCACCCTCTTTCCCTTCTCATTTTTCAAACCTTCACTAGCCCCCCCCCCCCCCCCCCCCCCCCCCCCCCCCTCCCCCTCTTCCCCCTCTTCCTCCGGTTTTTCTCATAACGGAATCCTACCAGAGTGGCTGTCATCCTGGGGGCAAGTGTGGTTTGTACATGGAACGTGCCCGCAGCACGCGGGGACTCGTGCATGGTCAGAACGGAAATGGTAGGCCTCTAGACCTATTCCCTGTAGTTGTGCTTTGACTATCGATAGCAAGGAAATGGATTTATTTTGGAGTGTGTGTGAGGTGAAGAGAGAGAGAGAGAGAGAGAGAGAGAGAGAGAGAGAGAGAGAGAGAGAGAGAGAGAGAGAGAGAGAGAGAGATCAAAAGCAGAGTTTTCTAATTTTAGTGTAGTCGAGGAATGTGTGAAAGGTGGAAACAAGACACTAGTATCCCGTTTCCTTTTCTAACACACTTTTGAAAACCATGGGGAAAAAACCGTAGTAAAAAAACAAAATTGTTTTACATCTGTTTCTCTCTCTCTTAGGCCTTAATCATACGTGATCAGAACGTGCCATTATTGAATTTTTTTTTGCTGACTTGTCACTGCACTGCCAATAGTTATTGCTGTTAACCGCCTTTTTACTCCGACACGGCAAGTAGAACTTGGATGAGGGGGAGGGGGGGAAACAAGTATATTTTTTGTACCTCGTCCCTAAACATCTGAAAATTACCTGGGAATTTCTAGCCCTGGACAATGGAAAAGGATTAATACAAGCACTTTCGAGGGTGCACGCATGCACGCATGTACGCACACCGTGTATGGGAAGAATATAATCCCCCGAAATTAAAACATTTCAAAGCAATAAAATGTTTGCCCTAGATTCACTTGAATCATCTTTCAGAAGTACACCCCCAAGAAGTAATGCGCAATCCTTTTTTTTTTTATGGAAATTGCTGAAACTGCAAATCCCATTACAGTATTCCTTCAAAATGATTTTACCGTAAAGTTTGGTTTTATTTTTTTTTATTTTCAAGTCAATGTTGTTTTTTGTTGTTGTTGTTGTTCTTTGTTTTTTGTCTTTGCCATTACGGACTGTTTATGACATGTCTATAGTCCGTAACTTCGTTGCCTGTCCCCGACCCCAACACGCGCGCTTCCTTCCTTCCATCCTTCCCAGCTCCCTCCGTCTTTCCCTCCATTCCCCTCACGCCCCACCCTCTCTTTGTTTCTGATCCCAATGAATATTTACCCTAAGAGCTATATATCACGACCAACGCCAACACCCAAAAAACTATATTGACATCAAAGCACACACACACACATACACAAGCAAGCAAGCAAGCGCTCGCTCGCTCTCTCTCTCACACACACACACACACACACACACACACACACACACACACACACTTCGGTCTGAAATCACTTGCAGTAACAAGACGTTAGAACTTTAAAAAACAAAAACGATTTCGCAGAGAGAGAGAGAGAGAGAGAGAGAGAGAGGGAGAGAGAGCATGTTGAGAATGGACACTGGGGAGAATCTCTCATCTCTCTCTCTCTCACTCTCTCTCACACTCTCACTCTCTCACACACACACACACACACACACACACACACACAGCGAAAGTGCAAATAAGAGAGACTGTCGGATAGTCACAGACAGACAGACAGACAGACAAAAAAAGAAAGACAGAGACAGAGACGGACACAGAGAGAGTGAGACAGACAGACAGACAGACAGCAGCTCCTCTACCAACATCTCTCACCTCTCCTGCAGCGCCTCCAGTCGTGGGATGTGCAGTCAGCCGTGTCCCATCCATAGCGGCGTCCTCCACTGTGCCCGTGTGCTGCAGTGACAACATCAGCAGATCCAAGGTCTCCTTCTGGCCCTGCTAGTCCTCAGCAAAAAGAATTTTCCAGGCTTTTTCTTTTTTTTTTTTTTTTAACTCCCACTGGATTTCAATGCGTGTTCAAGGAGGTTCAATCAGTGAAGTCACAAAGCCCCAATAAAAACACATCATTCTCTGCGTCAGTCTGGTAAAGTGAGTGTTGAAAAACAAACCGTTTCGAACAGAAGAAAAAGGTTACACGCAACGCAGCATTCCAGACGAAGCAATACATTGGCCTATGTTGACAGTGATGTTAATTTCAACACACGGGACCCGATTAACGTTGATGTTGCATCTGTTCCCACGGCACTGATTTCGTGACATTGTCCGTGATGATACTTCCAATGTTCAGCAGAGCTTTACAAAGACAAAAGTCTTAACTGACAAATTCCAAATTGCAAGCCATGGTCTACATGACCCACGCATCACTGATTCAGCACCTGATAGTTACGAAGGTAACAAACTTGATCTGTTTGAGGTCTCGTATGGGCATGAGTAGCCTGATGATTTTACAGCTGTTCTTTTTTGTTCAATAATGTTTAAAACTCTGGTGATTTTTTTTTTTTTTTTCCAAATAACGTCTTAAAATCACGGATCTGAACGAAAAATATTACGCTTGATTTCAATACTGATGTCGTTGTGTTCTTCAAACAGAGAGCGTGGCATTAAAAAAGTGTTAAAATCCATGATATCCACAAAGCTTTTTCCTGGCGGTGTCCTGTGGAGTCTCAACAGCACTGCTGTTATGTCTTGTGACCCCTTCAAAATGGCGTCATCTGGTGATGTGACGGGGGTGTCTTATGAAGATGCTAACGCTACGGACAGGAGGCCGCACAAGGTGACCCCTTTGTGTTGGGTGTCACTTTCAACCGTGACAGCGTGCGTGTGGCCGCTACAGGCATCCGATGTCGGACATCGTCACAGCGGAAAGGTCCGTACCACCTCAACCTCAGTTGACTTAAAATTTGTTCAAGACTGTAACTGGGTATGGACAACGGAGAAGACAATGTTAGTTTAAATCTTCTTAAATTGCTTTTCTTCGTTGACTTACTTCATAAAGCGGTGCAGACATCCATGTTCTTTTTTTTTTTTTTTTCACACTGAAGAACTGGCATTCTTCGTTTTCACTCTGACATTGGAAAGTATCGTCTGCCACACGAGCAAGGACGGTAACTCGCGAAGCGTTGGTTGAAGAAGGCCCTCAATAAATAAAGTTGTGTTCATATAATAATCTCTAATAATAAAAAACTCCCATAACATCTGTCTGAGCTTTTAAAGCTTACCACGACTGAGAATCGACATTTTTAAACACACGTCAAACATTCACCGGCTTTTTAGTGATCATCAGCGCCATTCCCTCCCCTCCTTCCACCTTATCCACCTTCCCTCCAGCCCGTCTTAAGTATTCTAACATCCACGATCTGCTGGTTCAAAGACGATCTTTTCAATTACGTCTACCAAGTTTGTCAATGCTGTGCATGACCTGGACCGGTACGGGTGTGAAATCATCCGTATGTAGTATTCGTGCTTACACATCCACGATGCGTGTGTGTCCGTGTGTAGGTGGGATATTGACATTTTGAAAGCATTTCAAATGGGTTGTCATTCGCGGAAATGAGCCAAACATTGAAATGCGATTTTTAAACTAAAACCCTTCATTTAAACGAAATTCGAACGCATTGTTTCAGCCTTTTTTTTTTTTTTTTTTTTTTTTTTTTTTTTTTTTTTTTTTTAAGAATTTCAAATTGATTTTTTTCCTTCGAAATGTTATTTTCAAACTTTGGTTGTTTTCTTCTTTTTTTCAATCAAAATCACGTATTGAGAAGGCATAGATTATCTTTTTTTATTATATTTTTTTTGTGTGTGTGTGTGTGTGTGTGTGTGTGTGTATGTGACGCGAAATATGATAATCTAAAAAATGAGTTGCTGAAAAAATGGGTTTACAAAACAAAACAAAATCCCTGTTAGCTGAGGTAAAGAAAAAGCCCCGCTTGTCACGGATGACAATGTACGTAACCCATTACCTCATTAGGGAAGTACACACACACACACACACACACACACACACACACACACACACACAGAGAGAGAGAGAGAGAGAGAGAGAGAGAGAGGCAGGAGGCAGGCACAGCAAACAAGACAAGACAAGACAAAACAAAATTCTTCGTTTACGAGCTAACAAATCAGGAATGGTGTCAATTGTCTGCTTTTTTTCTTTCTTTCTTTCTTTTTTCTTTTTTCTTTCTCGTCCATGCCTTGTCCTCGGTCAACAATATAAAAGGAAATAAGGAACACATGTAGGAGCAGAGAGAGAGAGAGAGAGAGAGAGAGAGAGAGTACCTCCCCGCAAAAGTTATATTCTTTATCTTACCCGTGTCTGTTTCCATTTGTTTGACTGTCTGTCCTTTACACAAAATAGCGCAAAAATTTCCGGAACCGGATTTAACCAAACATGGTGGAAAGATGGAATGTGGCCCAAGGACGACTGTACACAATTTGGGTGCGGATCCGCTTTTCGGATCCAGGACACATTTCCAGGACCATTTCATCCGAATTATACGGAAAGTGATGGACTCATGTTAAGGAAACTTGGTGGAAAGCTAAACTGTAGTCCAATGATATGACTTGTGTTAACCCAGCACACTTTTCAGCTGGGCTCAAGTCACTCCAGCTATATTCACTTCAGAATGGATGGACCGACGCCATCTCTATGGAAGTCGTCCCACCTTCCTTTCCTTTTGTGGGTACCACCAAGTTCAGCGACTGTCTCGCGATGTTGACAGGTTTCAGTAGTGTGTGATCAGGCCAGCCGCATTTCCTT